>JAGDYQ010000189.1:422500-462500 GCA_021962125.1 Bulinus truncatus
TGTAGTGATTGTATTTTGATATTGAATTGTGTTACTGTTATGTTATCTTGTTATTCTGTTTTAGTGTTATTGAATTGTGTTACTGTTATGTTATCTTGTTATTCTGTTTTAGTGTTTATTGAATTGTGTTACTGTTATGTTATCTTGTTATTCTGTTTTAGTGTTTATTTAATTGTGTTACTGTTATGTTATCTTGTTATTGATTTAGTGTTTACATTCACTTTTTAATCTGCGGTATAGGTTATAGCTTTATTATTATTGTTGTTTGTTACAATGTTTGTGTCTCTGTGTGTCTGTAGATTTAGCCCGTGTGTCAACGGGTCTAAGGGTTGGGGCATCTCGGTCAGTAGGGACTTAGGGGGCAGTAACTTAGCGACCGTCCTAGTGCTATGGCCTCCCCTGTCCCGCGACATGGAACTAGTACATGTGTTCTGTAATGTTGTGTTATTATAAGTCTGTTCAAGTGTGATGGTTGATGTCTGTAATATCATTGTGTAGAGAGATGTGATGGTTGATGTATATAATATCATTGTGTAGAGAGATGTGATGGTTGATGTCTGTAATATCATTGTGTAGAGAGATGTGATGGTTGATGTCTGTAATATCATTGTGTAGAGAGATGTGATGGTTGATGTCTATAATATCATTGTGTAGAGAGATGTGATGGTTGATGTCTATAATATCATTGTGTAGAGAGATGTGATGATTGATGTCTGTAATATCATTGTGTAGAGAGATGTGATGGTTGATGTCTGTAATATCATTGTGTAGAGAGATGTGATGGTTGATGTCTATAATATCATTGTGTAGAGAGATGTGATGATTGATGTCTGTAATATCATTGTGTACAGAGATGTGATGGTTGATGTCTGTAATATCATTGTGTAGAGAGATGTGATGGTTGATGTCTATAATATCATTGTGTAGAGAGATGTGATGGTTGATGTCTGTAATATCATTGTGTAGAGAGATGTGATGGTTGATGTCTATAATATCATTGTGTAGAGAGATGTGATGGTTGATGTCTGTAATATCATTGTGTAGAGAGATGTGATGGTTGATGTCTGTAATATCATTGTGTAGAGAGATGTGATGGTTGATGTCTATAATATCATTGTGTAGAGAGATGTGATGATTGATGTCTATAATATCATTGTGTAGAGAGATGTGATGGTTGATGTCTGTAATATCATTGTGTAGAGAGATGTCATGGTTGATGTCTATAATATCATTGTGTAGAGAGATGTGATGGTTGATGTCTATAATATCATTGTGTAGAGAGATGTGATGGTTGATGTATGTAATATCATTGTGTAGAGAGATGTGATGGTTGATGTCTGTAATGCGACGTACATAAACAATCGAATTCAAATAAAATATATCTAACGAAGGGTGGGGGTGGAGGAAGACTTTGATATATAATGGGGGGGGGGGGTGACGACTGAAAATTGGTATATTCTGTTTATCTATCTGTCTTTGTGTCTGTCTATGTGTCTATCTCTGCCTGATCTTTCATTCTACCTCTCTGATGGCTGTGGTATAGGTTATATTCTGATCATTGTTGTTACAATGTTTGTATCTGTGTGTGTGTCTGCAGGTGTACCCCGTGTTGTTACTGTATCTGTGTGTGTGTCTGCAGGTGTACCCCGTGTTGTTACTGTATCTGTGTGTGTGTATCTGCAGGTGTACCCCGTGTTGTTACTGTATCTGTGTGTGTGTATCTGCAGGTGTACCCCGTGTTGTTACTGTGTGCCGTGTCAACGGGTCTCAGTG
Organism: Bulinus truncatus; assembly: GCA_021962125.1. Classification (NCBI taxonomy): domain Eukaryota; kingdom Metazoa; phylum Mollusca; class Gastropoda; family Planorbidae; genus Bulinus; species Bulinus truncatus. Next base: position 424,274 of record JAGDYQ010000189.1, read on the forward strand.
TCATCATCGCAGTGCTCACCGGGACACACGTGCTGCAGCGTCTGCTCACCGTGTCGGGCTGCGTGTACAACAGGAAGAGCAACATATGCCAGTGTGTGACCCAGTTCAAGAGAGATAAATTGGATCTGGAGCGAGCAAATGTTGGAGGTACAGCTGTTACTTACAAACTAAATTTTTAAAAAAATTAGCTGTAACTTTAAAAAGTTTAACTGACAAAGTAAAAAAACAGACAAAGAATGAATTTGAACAAATTGACGCAGACTTCTGCTACTATGTATTTAAATTCTTCACAGCTAAGCCATTCACTTACTGAACATAGTACATGTATGGTGTATATTTTAAAAGTCGAGTTTATATCTTATCTATTTTATATTCTATATATATGTTTATGATAAAGCATCTTCTTATTGCATTTTAGCTGGGATTTTTTTACTGACTTAGTTACAAACTTAGCACTATTTCACTGCCAGTGGCTAACTATATTTACAGTTTCACTGCCAGTGGCTAACTTTATTTACAGTTTCACTGCCAGTGGCTAACTTTATTTACAGTTTCACTGCCAGTGGCTAACTTTATTTACAGTTTCACTGCCAGTGGCTAACTTTATTTACAGTTTCACTTGCCAGTGGCTAACTTTATTTACAGTTTCACTGCCAGTGGCTAACTTTATTTACAGTTTCTCTGCCAGTGGCTAACTTTATTTACAGTTTCACTGCCAGTGGCTAACTTTATTTACAGTTTCACTGCCAGTGGCTAACTTTATTTACAGTTTCACTGCCAGTGGCTAACTTTATTTACAGTTTCACTGCCAGTGGCTAACTTTATTTACAGTTTCACTGCCAGTGGCTAACTTTATTTACAGTTTCACTGCCAGTGGCTAACTTTATTTACAGTTTCACTGCCAGTGGCTAACTTTATTTGCAGTTTTCACTGCCAGTGGCTAACTTTATTTACAGTTTACTGCCAGTGGCTAACTTTATTTACAGTTTCACTGCTTAGTGGCTAACTTTATTTACAGTTTCTGCCAGTGGCTAACTTTATTTACAGTTTCACTGCCAGTGGCTAACTTTATTTACAGTTTCACTGCCAGTGGCTAACTTTATTTACAGTTTCACTTCCAGTGGCTAACTTTATTTACAGTTTGACTGCCAGTGGCTAACTTTATTTACAGTTTCACTGCCAGTGGCTAACTTTATTTACAGTTTCACTGCCAGTGGCTAACTTTATTTACAGTTTCACTGCCAGTGGCTAACTTTATTTACAGTTTCACTTCCAGTGGCTAACTTTATTTACAGTTTGACTGCCAGTGGCTAACTTTTTTTAAGTTTCTACTGCCAGTGGCTAACTTTATTTACAGTTTCACTGCCAGTGGCTAACTTTATTTACAGTTTCACTGCCAGTGGCTAACATTTACAGTTTGCCCACTGCCAGTGGCCAACTTTATTTACAGTTTCACTGCCTGTAGCTAACTATAATAAATATACACTATAATGAGCAAATATGTAAATTAAAAAAATCATCATTTTTTGTTAATGCTTCAGATCAGCATCACATACCTAGCAGCTCTACTTCTAACCAAATTGTTTGGATGTTAAGCAGACAAAGATTTGGAAATCTTGTTTAGAAAAAAATAATTAAAAAAGTATTGTCTAGTTATTCAGATACAATTCTGTGAGTTTTTTTTAAAATAATATTCTGTATTTCTCAGAAATTGTCCACCTGGCTCTGTACAATGTGTCCAGCTGTGAAGATGTACAGACTGTCATCCCCACCATGCTGTACACTATGGTGGGGATCCATGGTCTCCTGGCCCTGGTCTCAGCTGTGGCTGGAATTATTTCTTTCCTGGTCTATAGAACAGAGCGTAGGAGGAATTATCTAGAGGTTTGTGAGGATGTTCTTTATGATCGTAATAATCAAGACTTGTCATACATTACAATGAAAACAAAAAGGAAAATTTATGAAATGTTTAATGCTTTGTATTTTATGAAATGTTTAATGCTTTGTATTTTAAAGATTTGTCTTATGATTATTTTTTCTTTGTTTCTTTTTTCTTTGTCTGTTTTTTTCATACCTTTAAAATTGTATTAAAATTTAATATATTAATAAAAATCATGGTGTTCAAAGTATGTTTATAGATTTAAAAAAAAGCTAAAAAAGCTGTTTTACATTGTTGGCCTACTAACATAGTATTGACTATTTACTATTATTACCTTATTTTACTTTGTTACACAAATAGATCTCTTGGGGATTGTCCCATTTAAATGAATATTGTCCAATTTTGTAAATAATTTGAATTATGGCTTTTTATATCAAAATGGTGATAGATTGTCGAGTGGTATATAGGACCTAACTGTCGACCTGTTCACCAGAGTCCCAGGTTCTATACTCTATGAGAACCAAGGGAAAGCTGGTTGAAAGTTTCACGTCCATCCATTTTTAAATAATGAAGTAAGGGCTACTGATTGTTTTTAATTAATGAAGTAAAGGCTACTGATTGTTTTTCTAGTCACAGACCCAAAATAAGCCACAGCTTTAGAACCATAAACTGTCACTCCATCTGTCGCTATGATCCTGACTTCAGGGATAATGGAACTTTACTATCTGTGATACCTTAGTTTAAAAAAATCCAATTTTTTTTGTTTAAATTATTAATTTATGTTTAATTCTCTTCAAGGAAGAAGATTATGATGAAGATGATGACAGTTCTCAATCAACTCCATCCTCAAACTCTGACAACTATGCTGAGCATCACACCATGCTGCCATCTCATCCAGTGAACTCGGGCGCCTCAGCGCCATTAGGGAACATCTACACAAACACAAATGCCACCACTAATGATGAGGAAACTGTCAATGATGATGGTAACACCACTCCTGACCTGACCTACAGCCCCTCAGAAGCCCCCATGGGCTACGCTGAGGCCTGCCGGATGAGACGGTGCCAAAGCTTTAGTCAGCCTCGCAAAGGCGCTGCAAGAGAGAGCAGTCCTGCAAGCTCAGCTTCAAGCCAGACTGCATCTTCACTACTGAGTGGTGAAAGGGTTACTGATGGAGGAGCTGTGCAGTTGAAAGAGAACCGCAAGAAAGGTCGGAGAGCAGTTACTTTGCATGGTCTTGATAGAGAACAGCTCTTGTTAATTTTAAGCTTGCAGATGAGATATCTGCAGGAATCAGAGCAAGTTGTGAAAAAAGAAAACAAAAGCACACCCAATTTGAACAACATTAATGTTCAAGTAAACAAAACTAACAATAACCCTACAATTAGTGACACCAGTCAGGAAAACACGGATGTTGCTAATAACTTTGCACATCTTCAGCGCAGAGCCATGACCCCAACCCCTCGCCAGGAACGGTTATCAAGCAGCAGGGCAACAGACGATGATTTAGAATACAAGACTTCCAAGTTGGTGAGGTCACATACCCCACAACCTTACCATTTTAAGGCTCAGCCTAACAATGTTCAGATTGTAAATACTTCTGCATTGTTGCCAAATATTCCAGCTCAGTATCAGCTTCAGCATCTACAACAGCAGCAATTTTTGCAACTTCAGCAATATCAGCAGTTACAGATGCAGCAGTTACAGATGCAGCAGCATACACAAACCCAGCTGCAGATTCCTCAGTCCCACCCTCTGCAACAGCAGATCTTGCTTCAACAGCCAGTACTACAACCTGTAGAAGATACAGCAGGCAACAGCGAACCACTTACCATGATCACATATGACTTACGCAGTGTACAAACCACAGGTCCATTAGTTTACGAAAATGTGCCATCATCCAGGACATCATTGAGCTATTACAGCCCTGATGGTTCCTGCTCTTCAAATTCATCATCTTTACTTAGATCCTCGAATTTCTCTGGACCCGTCGGGTTGTCTCCCCCTATACAAACTAGGCCTCTGCCTGCTCAACCTCATTCAACTGATTCGAGTCCAGTCAAAGTTCAGGGTTGTAATATCCAAACCACTGCACCAAACTCACCTAATCAGATCAGTCGCCAGACCTCTGAGGTCTCCACATCTTCTTGCACTGACAGTGTTACCTCAGAATTAAAACAGCCCTCCAGATCCAAAGAGGGCACACCAGAGAACCAGCAAGCCAAAACAAAAGGCAAGAAGAAGCTTTCAAAGAAAGAGAAGAATGCTAAGAAAGAAGAAGAAAAACAAACAGCAACTGATGCATCTACAAAACCAACTTCTTTAGGAAGGACCGATTCCAACTCAAGCAAAAATGGACCCGTGCCTGACCGATGGCAAGCATTGTTGCAAGATGGAAAACCTCAAGCTCAGACTTTATGGGAAAATGTCCAGCGAAAAATAGTTTCCGACCCACAAACTCCAGATTCAACTTTGACTTTTCCCCACACATCCCATTCAGCTTCTCACACCATTACACAGTCTCAGGTGCCGAGTTATGTTCCAAACCCATCACCAGTTGTGCCTAATGGGATCCTTAAAAACTCCAAAAGCTCAACTTATTCCCAACAGTCTGCTATCAAAACTGTGCCTCTGGATTCCCAGTCTACAACTTCCAACACATCTCAGAATCGAGAACTGCCATCACCAGGGTACTTAAGCCATAACCAAGTCACAAATGCTTCTTCATACAATGCATTTATTCCGATTGCCACGTCTTCAACTGATAATTATGAAGATATTGACAATGACTTCAACAAAAAGAGTCATCATCAAAGTATTCAGCAAAGTCAGGAAAATGTGCCACCTCCCAAGCCTGCTAGATTGTATGCAAGGAAAGTAGCCCCCGGGGGAGAAAATGTAACTGCCATAGACAGCCAAGGGCAGCAGCTGAGGCCTAAAAGCTACATCAGCGCCATTGATCGGGAAAACATGGCCTCTGGTAACTTAAATAAATTATCCAGCCAGCCTGGATATGGAGGGACTGAGAAGCAGTCGATGAATCACTTGCAAATGGAAGGACCGGTCAGAGATGATAGACTGACTGGCCCATCTGTCAACACCGGAAGCAATGATCAGTTTATACTGATCAATGGTGACCTGTATTCGCAGCCGCGCAGAAAGTCGATACCTAGTAACCTACCAGCATCTAACTATGGTTCACATTTGTACTCTGCTGTCGAGCATAACATGGTCAGCAGCCAGTATCAGACCAGGGGACAGTACCACTACAACACACATAATCCTCAGAGGTCTGCTTTCCATACACTTGCCCATGGCTATCACAGTGACAGATCTAGTCGCCTAACGTCCAATGAAATTTGTGACACAGACTTGGATGACCTCCCTATCCCTCGCTGGAATAGCCGATACCATAGAAGCCAGTCATTTTCACCACCCCCATATGCCCCTCCCCCAATTTACCAATCAATGGAATCAGTCACCAAGCATACCACAATAAGGTAAAGAACAAACTTAAAGAAAACTTTCAACCTTTTTTTTGGGAGCTTCAAAAATGAGTTTCCTATTTTAGCAGCTGACTAGTTAGTTAATTATTAGAAGAAATTAGTCCCAATATTTCTAAATAAAAAACACCCTTTTGTTTTTGTTGTCATAATGATCCAGTCCAAAATATTTTTCGATATGAATATTAAAAAGTCAAAATGAAAACAGTGCAATAATTTTTTGAATTTCTTTCTTGAGATGCAATACGTATAGATGTATATAACCTTAAGTTGTTAGTAAATACAACAGTTATATTTGCTTTTCTCATTTAAAACTAATACAAAGTTAACTTACAATTGATCTTGTTATTTGGTAGTTTCTTATGGACTCATTTGAAATAATTTCACTGAATCAAACTAGAATCATGCCAATAATAATTTGTTTTTAATCTCTAGACCAGCATCAAGCTCATCATCTGACCCCCACAATTCTTCATCTGAAGGCTCGACCATGGAAAACATACAGACTGGATTCACCAGTAACAGGTTGCAGCATGGTGCCACAGCAAGCATGAACAGGGGCCGCCCACTGACCAATTTAACTGATCGCAGGTTCTGTCTCACTCAGCAGCGTCAGCTCCCTCAAAACTTCATTGACTATGGCACACAGCACCAAAATAATTCAAACAGTTCTTACGGCAACTTTGGGGATAAAAGAAATGATCAAGATGGACCACAGGTGGTATTTAGGAGGTGCCAGTCTGTAGAGGAAGGAAACAGAAAAAGGCTTCCACCAGGGAACCATTTCAACCATGCAAGAATGGTGGCACCAAACAGTTTTTATCCGAACTCTGACATTGTGAGAACTGCTGCTGTTGGTCATAAGACAGACAGTCATTTAACAGTGGGCTCGCCTGTCAACAGAGTGAGGCCAATTTACAGTGGATCCTGTTCTGAGCAGCCAGCTTACCTAAACGGAGTTCAGACTTTCCCAAAAGACACTTTTGTTCACAGCAGTGCTTGTCAAACTAGGTCATTTCCCAGAGATGTCTCAGAAGAGGAATCAAATTGTTCACTGGACACTGACTCAGTGTTGAGTGAATCGTCAACACAGTTGGTCTGTCAGCCCAAAGACAGAAATGGCTTCATCCCAGCTGGGGGGACAGTGGAGTTGAGCGACAGTGATAAAGATGAATATGCAGAAACTGTTATTTAGAAAAAAAATAACTTACATTTTCCTGGTATCATATTTTCACTAATAGTCTGATTTGTTAACTCCCACATGTTTTCCTCTTACAATTTCCCCTTTTTACTTTTGCATATTTCTAAGAAGATTGTGTCTTAATAAGAAATGTTATGATAGATAGGTGTCTTAATATGAAATGTTATGATTTTTTTTAGTGTGTTTACCTTTAAGTAGCAGATAGGTAAACTTTTTTTGTCAAATGTTCAAAACATTTTAGTTTTGATTTCCCTGATAAAGTTGGTCAGACACTATCATTTATGTTTTTTTAGTTCTCTTTTCAGACTTTAGTTCTCTATTCAGACTTTAGTTCTCTATTCAGACTTTAATTCTCTATTCAGACTTTAGTTCTCTATTCAGACTTTAGTTCTCTATTCAGACTTTAGTTCTCTATTCAGACTTTAGTTCTCCATTAGTCAGTGTGCTAATCTATAAAACTGCTGAATAGTATTTTGTACAGAATAAATATTTATACATTTACTTTATAAAAAAAATGCATTTAAAATATATTGTTTTTATCTTTTCAACTAACATTCATTTTGCAAAGACAGTCAAACCTCAGTTTACTAGATGCTTGTATTCCTAAACACTTGTATATCCAAATTCAAAACAGATTTCCTCATAAGAAATAATGGGAACTTGGACGATTGGTTCCAGAAAAATAAAATTACTTTAATATATAGTATTGAATACATTTGTATGACTTTAAATTATATCAAGTGATTATATTTGATCATTGCATAAGATGTTACTAACAGAATCTGTGCTATCTGTTTGCTCATCGTAATCTGTTTCTTTTTGTATTACTTTAACACAGAGCCTATCCAGCGATACTTGTTTTTGTCTTCTTTGTAAGAGCTTGGACATACCAGATTCATCTCTCGCTCTGCTACATTTTATTCAGAAGATGTTTCCAAAATTGTACCCACCTCTTTTAATTTTGTTTTAAAAGATGGATCTCTCACTTTTTTTCATAGGGGGAATTTGCAGATATTAGTTTGTTTGTACCTGTTGTTGTTGTTTAAACATATTAAAGAAGGTAACATTTTGGTCACTCAGAATATTTTTTAAATATGGTTGTACAGAAACAAACAAATACTCTGAAAATGGTGACTGGTTTATTTGTTTTTTAACTTTGAAGAGTTTTTTTCTTTCGTTAACACTTCTGTGTGCCATTTTCACTACCTTTCTGTTCGTTTATATATATATATATTAAATAAAACTTAAAAAATGCCTTAAATCTTGGAATTCAAATAAAGTCATGATAAAATGAACTTTCTAAAATGAAATTAGCTTTGTGTGCCCGGAAAAAGTGTTTTCTATTGACTATGACATTTGTACATATACTGATCTCTGTATATTAAATTTAAGTATAATATTACAATTCACTCATTTCTTTTGTAACAAAAAGAAAAAATTTATTCAAGAATTCTAACTAATATTCCAGTTAATTTGTAAAGATAGCTGTTAAGATTACTGAAATGATTTGAAATTACCATTTTTAATCTTACAAATAAAGACTTTGTAGTGCCTTATCTTTATTATTACTGTAGGCTCATTTTGCTATCAAGATAATTGCTTGATAATAATGGATTGCTATGTTTAACTTGAAAAATATATGTATGTATATAAAATATTCTTTATTCTGTCGATTTAAATTACTAATTCATTTTAAATGTTTATTGTTATTATTTTGCTGAGCAATTAAAAAATATTTGTGTACAATAATATGCCGCAAGCAGCTCAATTCATCAAGCTGAGAAAAAAAATGTCTCAAAACTACTGTATCTATTTTTTCATTTTTATTTTATTTGCATTTCTGTAATACTAGCTGAGTTTGTTTTTTGAAATCTTACAATATTTAGCATTTTTTTTTATGAGGCTAAATTGACTCTTTTAATTAAACTTGACAAACAGTTCACCTAACATCAAAAAACAAACAAAAATTAAAGACCTTTTTGCCAACTATTAGTATTAATAAGAAACTGTACTTATTGACATTAATATGTGTAGTATTTTTGTGTACAACTGTAATCAGCCAAATCACTTCATTCATCTACAGCCATCAAAGGAAATAAAGTAGTCTATTAAATATTGTCAAAGCGTAATAAATTCAAAAAGAAATGGTACATTAAAGTTATGTATATTGTTTTAGTGCAGTTTTTTTTTTCTTTTAAATCCTTGTGCATTTCAGTTAAAATAATTAATATCATTTTTAGTTTAATGCTTGTCTAAAAAAAGGAAATGAAGACAGTCAAAATCATGTTTTAAAAAAAAGTCCTTGAAAAATTAACCCTTGTGCTTCTTATTACTTTGGCTCTACAGCCAATTTAGGGCCCTGGCCTGCAATACTACTCTTCCCCACTTTTCCCGATCCATGGTCTTCTTCCTCCACTCTCTCACTCCTATGGCTTTAAGGTCTTTCTCCACTTCCTCTAACCATCTGCTTCTTGGTCTGCCCTTAGGGTTTTTCTCATTGGGTGTTGCCTTTTATATAGTCTTTGGACCTCTGTTGTTTTACCTTGTGCAGTTCTATTATATTCCCAAGATTGTAATCAGGTCTATAAGTTCAATCATTCTTCCCAATCTGTAATAAACACAGTTATTTAAGAATAGATTTCCATGGTGCATCAATATAAAGCAGGGAGGGGAAAACTTTATGGACCTCAGGCTTCAATAGGTTCTTAAATTTGACAGACTAGCCGGATTAGGAGCATGGGTAGTAAACAATTATAGTCGTCGATTTAATGAGTTTTCGTCATCAGAATATGAAATATTTTTTACAGATAGTTACCTTCTATAACCCTCTACTCTGAAACTTTGTCTCTAATTTTCTTTTCCTTGTGAGATCTGAGTCAACAGGACTAAACTGTTGTTGGTCATGTGTTTATCAATATTTGTATAAATAAACTGTCCAAGGCTAGTAGCATGGATACATTTGTGAAGAGAAAAACTGACTAGAACCTGGAAGATTCTGACGATCAAGCAGCCAAAGACGAACGAAAAAGAAAACGGTGCAAGTATAATCCAGAATATAAACCACTTGACTTCACCGCAGTGGGGACCGATGCTGACCAACCTCTTTTTTTTTACATGTTTTGCCCGTAACTTAGGCCAGGCCTACCGTTTAGTAGAATTTAAGTAGATTGCATCCGCAAACTTAGACATATTCTCAGGCCCAACCTGGGAGTAAGAAAAGTTGAGGCAGGGCGCCTTGGGCTATGGGGGTCCGCCACCCGATCTTGGAATGTCTGAGGGGTCCGCAGCATAAAAGGTTGAAAACCTCTGTTCTAAGACAATATGGGGGGGGGGGGTGGACATATACATAAAGGAAGTGAATTTAATGCCAAATCTTACAGATTAGTGAAAGTGACTGTGAGGTGTGGGCTTAGCTGAAATAAATTGTAACAGTAACGAATTCTTTAATGAAATCTCCCCATCTAAATCTACTATGCTGAAGTTTTTTTCACATGTCGAGCTTGAACTCACATTTAAAAACCTTTCTAACTTGGGAAAAAAGAATTACTTTTTTTTTTGCAATGCTGAAATTAAGAAATTCATTATATTTTTTAACAGATATTATATAAGGAAAGGGGAAAAGACCTAAAAAAAATGTTGCGATATTGAAAATTTGTTTCAGACATTCGTATTAACATTTCACAGTATCAGTATCACCTTTGTCTTTGATAAGAAGCATATATTTTCAAGCAGTTCCATTTTTCATACACTTTAAATGAGTATGCATTTTATTTTTAAAAAGCCAATTAATTACAAGACATTTTAAAACAAAATAACTTACATTCTTTGGGAGCATCAACCATTAACTTAATATCAGCTTCCACTCTGTCAACAACAACTTTTCTGCCCCACTCAACATTAAATACAGGCCTGGAAAAGAAAATATTTAAAATTTAGAGAAAAAAATAGGTTACAGGAATAATTATTTGATTATAATCAAAGCTCAGTGTATGTTAGCAGCAGATATATCAGCTGACATAATTTTCAACAAACACATTGAAATATAACAACTATTTTAAATTACCTGTTAGGCTTGTTGCTTTTAATTTTTAAGCAGCAATTTCCTTTTTCATTTAGTGATGTTACTAGATTGTTGGGGTATTTCTTTAAGAATGCAACTAAAGTTTCTTCTTGAAGAGTTAACCACTGGATGTAAGACTTCAATAAAGAAAATGTTGAATGAATTGCTATGTTGTCTACAGCCCTGTATAAAAAAGGACAGCATTTGTTATAGCAGTTTGGGCTTAATTTATCTGATAATGCAAAAATAATTATCAACAACAGTGACCATACTAATTTATATTCATTAAATATATTACATCTACATGTTTAAGATACAATTTTAATGCAGTAATAATAAACATAATAAAAAGCGTTAACAAAATTATGTAAAATATTGCATCATCAATTTAAAAAGGAACAAACGTTTGTTTTATCTTCTTTACATTAGACACTTTTCTTGTATTTATAGACCTGTACATGTATCTAACAATTATAAACTGAAATAGTAAAATTTTAAAATAGCAATCTACATATATATTTCACATCTTCAAGACGCCGGAAATATGTCACAGCAAGCAAGCTACCACTTGGAATTCCCAATCACAGACGACATCTAGCGAGCCGGAAAAAAAACCACTATTGTGTGGAGACGGAGGGGGGCTGGACCACAGCAAGCGCTCCAGTAATTACATCAGCCTGCAAGACTATTTATAGAAGACGTGTGACAACTCGCGATGTTTCACCAGCCTGTATTGAGTGAAATATATTAAGCAATACGAGCGCAATGGTGGTTGTACAATACTATTTTATGTCTAGACAGCTCCAGTAATTTTTAAAACAGTATTGTTTGGTTGTAATCATGTTTAGGGGTGGATCTAGACAACTTTGACGGGGGGGCAAAACTGAAATGTTAAAATTATAGTCCGTCCGCCGTCTAAGAACAAAAAAATATTCGATAATAAATGATGTCGTACCTAAACTTGCCCCTGAAACTGTTTTTATGTGCTCTAAATACAAAAATATTTCATTTATCCCCGTAACATAAATTCTGTATCCATTTAATCAATGAGATGAATGAAAACAATAACAATAAACAATAAAAAAAAAAAGTTGCTGGAAGGTACCAGATAGTGACCATAAAGTCTGCATGTTAGGTCAAAGTTCAACTTTGCATACCATGTATTTTTCCGAAGATGTCAGCCTGTTATTTTGTTTGATTGCTTATTAAAAAATAATTACAATAATTATATTGGTTGATAAGGCGGCGTATGTTACGACGCAGGATGGCTAGTACAAAATATAACTTTAGAATAAGAAGATACCTTTATATATTAAGTGCAACATCTTAGTAAATGAATATATATGTATATATTGGAGGAGTAAATGTTGTTGGGCGTTGTGCTAACCACACAATCCCTTTATATGCCGAGGTTACTGAAACAGATGAATTCTACACTTCATCTGCCCTGATGAGCCATTAGGGGCTTAAAAGAAACTTTACTTTTACTTTTCAGGATACTATTTTTTGCAAGCAGTGGAAGCAATCGTGTGAAAAATAAAAGAAAGAAATGTTTTCTATCTTTCAAATAATAATTTAAAAAAAAGACTCATTTCATATATTCATGTAAATCATCTAACATAATTGTTCTTTAACATAATACTTTCAATTTTAGACAAAGCACCACAACAAATCAAGTTATAGTGTCTCTTAACATTGAATTATCTGGATTTAGATAGATAACTCTTGAATTATAATTATATATTAAGAATTCTGGTCAGCAATAAATGTTGATCATCTTTCTTAGAATAAATCAATTCTATATAGTTTACTTCACTCCAATTTTAGAAATGATTTACTCCTGTCTTTTGTGTGTATATGTTACCTTTCCTTAAGTCATAACACTATCATGAATTTTTTTATATGATTTGTCATGCTTAATTATCTAGGAAAATCACTATGATACGAAATTCTTTACTAGAGTTAGAAGTGAGCTGGCCGACTTGCAGCTGTAAAGTCAAATGCTAAAATTATTTCACTAGGCATAAATGAACTAAATTTTACAACTTACTTTGTTATTTCTCTACCAATGGCATTATTTATATCTTCTGTAAATTTTACTTCAAACCAAACAAGTTTATTTTTTTAACATCTGATTGATCATCAGACTGGAAAAAAAGACACAAATAATAAATGATTATCCACATAAAAATAAATACTTCAAAGACATAGGAAATAAACTTATCCTCAAGTTAACCAAACAAATATTAAAATTTGGATCAGTAGTTTTAATATTCCAAAACGTGTTTTAAAATTGTAATTCAATATATGAATTCCTTGCAAACTATTGATACTTACCAGAGTTTCTTGAAGTTTGTATGTTACAAGAACTTTCCTATCCAAGATTAGTAGCTCAAGGTAAAACTGTTTACGGCACTGGTTGTTAACTTGTTTTTGTGTTATCAAAAATCATACAAAAACAATGATATAATTTTAAGTATATAAGAACATTTTTATTATACAAGATCAAAAAATATTTTGCCTTTAAATAGTCAATAACTTAAAAAATTTAGAAATATTCACCCATTTCAATCTCTTGGGCTTCAATATTTTCAATAACTACTCTGTCAATTTAGCTGTTTCTGTTAGCTGTTAACATATAGATATAAGAATTTACAAAATGCAATACTCAATTCTACTACTGCTTTTATACAAGATTTCTTTAAAAAAACAAATTCTAGAAGCATTACCCTATGAGTATAGATATCTATATCCTGAATCACTCTGTGTATTACTTCATCATTTCTTGAGCCTTCTTCACTATAAAAATAGGGAAAAAAATGTAGCTTTAAGTAATACAAAGATAAAAATGATTAACAATGATGCTTACAATAGGCTTAAATTGAACTAAATTGACAAGTACATTGTTCGAGTATTTGTTGTACCAAGTACATTGTTCGAGTATTTGTTGTACCAAGTACATTGTTCGAGTACTTGTTGTACCAAGTACATTGTTCGAGTACTTGTTGTACCAAGTACATTGTTCGAGTACTTGTTGTATCAAGTACATTGATGGAGTACTTTTTGTACCAAGTACATTGTTGGAGTACTTGTTGTACCAAGTACATTGTTCGAGTACTTGTTGTACCAAGTACATTGTTCGAGTACTTGTTGTACCAAGTACATTGTTCGAGTACTTGTTGTACCAAGTACATTGTTCGAGTATTTGTTGTACCAAGTACATTGTTCGAGTACTTGTTATACCAAGTACATTGTTGGAGTACTCGTACGTGCATGGCCAATATTTGAAACATCTCTAGTAATCAACAGATAAAAAGCATTTTGATTTCATTCAATCAGTTTGATCAGATATTGTGTTAGGACTTTACAGCAGCATTTTACATTGTTTAGATTTTTTTTTGCAAACATTTTTTTTTCATTAATATTTAAAATATTCAGGAATACATTTATTTTAAATTTAAGGGGAATTATTTTGTTAAAGAGCAAAATGTATTCGTTAAAGATAAATTTAAGCAAGTTACTAGGATATTTAATTCACTGAAGTAATATTACAGAAGTGACTGTAGTTAATAGTAGAGATATGTTTTCATTATTCAAAATACTTACATATCATGACTTACGAAACTGAAGCAAATGTGTGGCCTCAAATATATCCTATGCTTTATACCCTACCACAATCATCAATATCCATAATCCAAAAGACTGAATTAAATGTATCAAATATATTCCTAATAATTAATCACGACACAGAAATGGATGTGCACGAATACATCCCAATAAAGAAATCCACAACAACATACCTCAAGACTGAGATACACGTCTGACACAGCGCGATACACTTTCACACACAGACTGACCTAACTAACCCCCTAAACAAGGGAAAATGACTTCCGCTTTTTTTTTTCTCTCTTTCTTCCCTGCTCGTCTGCTAGCATTGCTTCTTTTCACCCCTCTCAAAAATATCCTCCAAGCGTCTCTTTCTCCCTCTCCACCCCCTTCCCCTCCTCTTTTTTTCATGACTGAAGGTATTTTTTTTCTTCCTACTTTTTTAAACTCTATATTACACCCCAGTACTACTACATTTTTTTCCGCTTTTTTTAGTATGTGTAGGTGTGTGTGTGTGTGTGTGTATGTATTAGCATGTGTTGTAGCGGGCTGTTCCTCGCGACTTGCTCGTGCTGGGGGTGGAGACTCCTAGAGCCAGCACGCGTGTAGACTGTAGAGTATATGTATATATATATATATCATGTCTGTATATATATATATATATATATATATATATATATATTATGTCTGTATATATATATATCATGTCTGTATATATATATATATAGGCTATATATCATGTCTGTATATATATATATTATGTCTGTATATATATATATATCATGTCTGTATATATATATATATATATTATGTCTGTATCTAACTGTGAATACTCAACAACTCGTTCAATCTTTTCTCAATTTCATCACCAGGGCCGCAGCTAGGACATCTGCCCCCCCCCCACTCCCCACCCGACAAACTACACCTCCAGAATTATAATTCATCTTCCCTTCTTCCTGAGTGTCTGTGTATATTTGTGTTAGTCTGATGTCTGTGTATGTCTGTGTTAGTCTGATGTCTGTGTATATCTGTGTTAGTCTGATGTCTGTGTATATCTGTGTTAGTCTGATGTCTGTGTATATCTGTGTTAGTCTGATGTCTGTGTATATCTGTGTTAGTCTGATGTCTGTGTATATTTGTTTTAGTCTGATGTCAGTCATTCATCAACGTACATCTGTAAACATTCATTAATAAGAGGAAATAGGAAATTCCCGGACAGTTTACTTGCAGCTTGGAATTGACGGTCCTCATTATGTAACACCAAGGATCATTATTAAGATGGCTCATAGGGGCTCTAAGTCAACATGCGCAGGTTGGGGGGGGGGCGCTGAAAATCTAGCACCCGAGTCAGAAGTTTTAACGAATAATTGGCAGTACATTTTTTTTGTTGATCGAATGACACCTCTTCATACAACTTTGCGTTATTACTCACTCGTAATGTCTGTTAAAATAAACTGTACGTTATTACCGCATACTTTATGTCAAATTAAACTGTACATTATTACCGCATACTTTATGTCAAAATAAACTGTACGTTATTACCGCATACTTTATGTCAAAATAAACTGTACGTTATTACCGCATACTTTATGTCAAAATAAACTGTACGTTATTACCGCATACTTTATGTCAAAATAAACTGTACGTTATTACCGCATACTTTATGTCAAAATAAACTGTACGTTATTACCGCATACTTTATGTCAAATTAAACTGTACGTTATTACCGCATACTTTATGTCAAAATAAACTGTACGTTATTACCGCATACTTTATGTCAAATTAAACTGTACGTTATTACCGCATACAGTATGTTAATATAAAATGTATAAGCCACATAGTGTAAAATGTAATAAATGAATTTGTCATTAAGCCACATAAGGTAAAATGTAATAAATGAATTTGTCATTACAAAACAAAGAAGTATAAGACGAAAATAATGGTGTTTCCTATAAGACATAAATCAATGTATTGTCACAGTATTGTTTATTGTCACAGTATTGTTTATTGTCACAGTATTGTTTATTGTCACAGTATTGTTTATTGTCACAGTATTGTTCATTGTCACAGTATTGTTTATTGTCACAGTATTGTTTATTGTCACAGTATTGTTTATTGTCACAGTATTGTTCATTGTCACAGTATTGTTTATTGTCACAGTATTGTTCATTGTCACAGTATTGTTCATTGTCACAGTATTGTTTATTGTCACCACTGCAGGGGGGCTGGGGGGGCAGCGGCCCCCCCTAAAACTTTAAAGGGGGACAGCGCCCCCCCTTGAATTTCCAGTCTGCCCCCCCCCTAAAATTTTAACTTTTTTAACTTTGTAATTCATTTTAGTTTATATGTATCATTTTCATTGTCATAATTTATTTGATTTATTTCTTTAATTTAATATTTGAAAAGAATGATAATTAATTGACATTTTACAGTAATCACATTATTTAGAGTTGTTGTGGCATATTTTAAAATTAGTTGCAAGTACCCGGCTTTGCCCGGGTTTAAAATAATGTTTTCTGTTTATTTAAGAAGCGTAATTTGACATTTAATTAAAATTTAAAATAAGACGCGTAAAAAAGGTTTTATTTGCATGCAAATTGCAATAAAAGGGTACATTTAT
The DNA here is from genome assembly GCA_021962125.1 of Bulinus truncatus. Taxonomy (NCBI): domain Eukaryota; kingdom Metazoa; phylum Mollusca; class Gastropoda; family Planorbidae; genus Bulinus; species Bulinus truncatus. The sequence goes on from JAGDYQ010000189.1 coordinate 441,143, forward strand.
CTTAAAGAAATGTGATACACAACATTTTTGGCAGTTCCTCTCTCTCTCCCTCCCCTCCCTCCCTCTTTCCCTCCCTCTCTCTCCTCCCTCTCTCTCCCCTCCCTCTCTCCCTCTTTCCCTCCCTCCCTCTCTCCTTCCCCCTCTCTCTCTCACTCCCTCCCTCCCTCTCTCCCTCTCTCTCTCTCTCTTAGGCATGACTGTATCAAAAGATGACAATTCCTATGGATGAAGGAATGGAATGTAATAATGTAGTAAGTAATGTGATATTTGGTTCCCCGTACCGATCATATTTATAGTAAGTTAGCTATGTGGGAGAGAAGCTCGTAAAACCTGAAATCTTGTAAAAGTTTGCCAATTTTCATGCCTTTGATATCCAAAATAATTAATTACAATTAAAGTACCCATTGAGATGGAACGAAACCTGTTTAAGAACATTCCCCATGTAATTTTGTGTACGTGTACCCAGTGGCGCACCCAGCAAACAATGCTGGGGGGGGGGGCTCACATATTGAAAAAAGACAGTTTGACAGTTTGACAGTATTTTTTGTAACTTTATAACGTAAAGTATGGATTGATGATTTGGCCGGGGGGGGGGGGCTTGGGCCCCCTGCCACCCCCTGGTTGCGCCACTGCGTGTACCAAATTTCACGTTATTTGGTTGTCTGGATCTTGAGTTTTAAGGAAACAGACAGACAGATAGCAAATGCGTCTTATAAGTATAGAGAAGTATTGCCATCTACCGAATGACGGCAAATGTAATTTTTAAAGAAAATACAATTATTTATTATCTTTTCATAAATTACTTTTTGTTTATTGAGTTTCCCGTTTCCGGTTTCATATTCATCATCATTCATGATAATTATCAGTAATTTTCTGATCTAATTTCACTATTAAATTTGTAAACAAACTGACATTACGAATCAGTTGACGACAGTAGTGCTCAATGTTCATTTTTTAAATATATTATTTTTAATAATACCGATTAAATACTTGCTACAGAATTACTATATTCTATTATAGAATTAAGGGGGTAAAAATTTGACACCCAGGCTTATTTTGGGATCCGGCTTTTAACAGGGACCGCTGGTCAGTGGGATATGAAAGTTAGCAGTTTGTGTGAAGGGGTGCTAGGCATTTTTCTACCCCACAAAACTGTGGTCGGCCGATTTTATGATGGGTGTTGCAGTTTTATGTCTGGGTGTTATTAGATTATTATGGGTGTTGCAGTTTTATGTCTGGGTGTCATGCAGATTATGATGGGTGTAGCAGTTTTATGTCTGGGTGTTATGTAGATTATGATGGGTGTAGCAGTTTTATGTCTGGGTGTCATGTACATTTTGATGGGTGTAGCAGTTTTATGTCTGGGTGTCATGTAGATTATGATGGGTGTTGCAGTTTTATGTCTGGGTGTTATGTAGATTATGATGGGTGTTGCAGTTTTATGTCTGGGTGTTATGTAGATTATGATGGGTGTTGCAGTTTTATGTATGGGTGTTATGTAGATTATGATGGGTGTTGCAGTTTTATGTATTGTTGTTATGTAGATTATGATGGGTGTTGCAGTTTTATGTACGGGTGTTATGTAGATTATGATGGGTGTTGCAATTTTATGTCTGGGTGTTATGAGATTATGATGGGTGTAGCAGTTGTAAGCCTGGGTGTCATGTAGATTATTATGGGTGTTGCAGTTTTATGTCTGGGTGTTATGTAGATTATGATGGGTGTTGCAGTTTTATGTCTGGGTGTTATGTAGATTATGATGGGTGTTGCAGTTTTATGTATGGGTGTTATGTAGATTATGATGGGTGTTGCAGTTTTATGTATTGTTGTTATGTAGATTATGATGGGTGTTGCAGTTTTATGTACGGGTGTTATGTAGATTATGATGGGTGTTGCAGTTTTATGTCTGGGTGTTATGAGATTATGATGGGTGTAGCAGTTGTAAGCCTGGGTGTCATGTAGATTATTATGGGTGTTGCAGTTTTATGTATGGGTGTTATGTAGATTATGATGGGTGTTGCAGTTTTATGTCTGGGTGTTATGTAGATTATGCTCTTTTAAAACGTGATGCTTAAGAAAATTGAAAACTTTAAACCAATCAAAACATGTCATATTGTCTCAACGTACAATGGTTTATGTTATTAATACAAATACAGTTTTCGTAAAAAGCCTTAATAAACTTAATCACAAAGGATTCTAAAGGATTATGAAAATTATGTTGTTGTTTTTTTTAAATCGTTTACATGGCAACCAGAGGAGCGACTAGAATTGTATCAAAACTTTCGTATGCAAAGTAAATGCCATGCGCACTATGAGAAACCCCAAGACATAGAAGACATTCTGAAATAATGAATTTGAATAAAAAATGACAAAGGAAAATTATTTTTAAAAATTGTCTTAAGATAAAATATTACATAAACAAAAATAGCCAAGAAATTATAAATAAATAAACTTAGTTGTCTCTCAGTGTGTGAATGTTGAGCTACTAGACGACACACTTTCTTCACTGTGTGACACATGTGTCGCCCTTTTAAGTCATGCTCTGGTGTGTGTTTTTGTTGCCGCCCATTTATAATGTTAAGTCATGCTCTGGTGTGTGTGTTTTTGTTGCCGGCCATTTAAAATGTTAAGTCATGCTCTGGTGTGTTTTTCTTGCCGCCCATTTATAATGTTAAGTCATGCTCTGGTGTGTGTTTTTGTTGCCGCCCATTTATAATGTTAAGTCATGCTCTGGTGTGTGTTTTTGTTGCCGCCCATTTATAATGTTAAGTCATGCTCTGGTGTGTTTTTGTTGCCGCCCAGTTATAATGTTAAGTCATGCTCTGGTGGGTGTTTTGTTGCCGCCCATTTATAATGTTAAGTCATGCTCTGGTGGGTGTTTTTGTTGCCGCCCATTTATAATGTTAAGTCATGCTCTGGTGTGTGTTTTAGTCTTGCATGTGGTTATTAAGTTAAATAGGGAAACAAATTAAATGCATGTAAAAATAAATGTGTCAAGTATCAAAAGAGATAACTTGGAGTTAAAAGATTATTTTCTTTTTAATTTACAAGGTAGTATCCCCTATCAAATTCAAATGTAACCACCATACATCATACCATGAGCAATAAGCAGTCACTGCACAATCATACATATAGACATAAACACAATCATACATACAGACATAAACACAATCTCAATTTAAACGACCGTAAACATAATTTTGATTCAAGCTATATGTAATAGGGGAGGGGCTAGATTTATAAAACACAAACGTAGTTTATACATCCACATAATTTGATGACGAGTAGTGTGATATGATAACTACAAGTAAACGAATGGAAAAGCTTTATGTTATTTTATTGTATCATCACCATTTATACATATTATCGTGGAGGCAATGGGGATACGCTCCGTATCATGTCACATGTGACCAAGCAAATCTATACCAGACTTAGTGAATAGATACTATTGTGAGCTGGACCGACCTAGATATTTGTTTATCCATATAGACGATTTTTTTCCCAAATTTTCGACATCTTCCTAACCCCTGCTATAAGTAAATTCAGTAAAAATTACAAAGATTAACGAAGAAAATTATTTTAATTTCATCACAACTTTCACAAGTTAGTGAAGTTACAATTAACAATTAATACATTTTTACTTTTTTATTTTGACATTAATTATTTACTACTTTATCTTACTTTTCTCTGTGTGTACAAGTAAAAAGTAAAAACAACAAATTGTTTGTTATAAGTTTAATTTTTAACAATAAACATGCAGATTTCTGAGATTATGCAGGCATGGTTTGTGTATCTGACTTCGGTCTTCCGATCTGTATTTTCAAATCTTTTGTTCTTCTAATCTTCTTCATCTGCAAGACACCCTTTCATTAATAACAAAATATCGGTATCGGTATCGGCAAAAATGGTGGGGAAAAATATCCGTATCGGACTATCGGTAAAAAGGTATATCGGTCGCTCTCTACTGTGTACCCCTGGTTAAAAAAAAAATTAACTTGCAAATATTGTCTTTAATTCCACGGTTTTGCCCGCATTGTTTTCGCTTTAGCCATGCATGTTTACACGATGTTGTCAGTCCGGTGGAGCTTGTTTACCCGATGTTGTTAGTCCGGTGGAGCTTGTTTACCCGATGTTGTCTGTCGGTGCAGCATGTACCCCTGCCATACACACTTAGAGAAACACTGATATAGACGGATCAAACTAATCTATACCATACTTAGTGACTAGATAAGATAAAAGGACATTGATCTACATAGATAACTGTTTATTATTAATAGACAGATTAGAGTAAAGAACGTAACTTGAAAGTATCACATTCAAATCAGTTTACAGTCTAGTCAGTTTACAGTCTAGTCAGTCTAACAAACAAAGGGCTAATGCTCCTCTCTATTAAAAATGTGTACAGGCCGTACAGATCAGACGAAGTAATAGTCCACCTTCATTCTGTATATTTGTGTGTGTGTGTGTGTATGTTTGTATGTGTGTGTATCTATGTGTGTGCGTGTGTGTGTGTGTGTCTGTGTGTGTGTATGTTTGTATGTGTGTGTGTGTGTGTGTCTATGTGTGTGTGTGTGTCTGTGTGTGTGTATGTTTGTATGTGTGTGTGTGTCTATGTGTGTGTGTGTGTCTGTGTGTGTGTCTATGTCTGTGTGTGTGTCTGTGTGTGTGTCTGTGTGTGTGTCTGTGTGTGTGTGTCTGTGTGTGTGTCTATGTGTGTGTGTGTCTGTGTGTGTGTGTGTCTGTGTGTGTGTGTCAAGGCCCTATAAGGGTAAGATGATGAAATCTCTTAGAACCTATTGGTTCACTAATGGGACTGTTTTCAGCTGTGTCATTCCTTCATCCCCACATTTCCAATAGTCTTGGAGGCACCACTGGATTTATAGCGAGGACTTTAACCATGACCAAAATACCCATTGGTTCTCACTGAAGATCGAACCAGAGACCCTCTGGTCGACAGTCAAGCACTTTACCACACGACCATCCGTCCACTTAATACGGAAATTCCACTGATTGTATGGCTAGAACATCAACTTTCAAACACTGATTGTATAGCTAGAACATCAACATTCAAACACTGATTGTATGGCTAGAACATCAACATTCAAACACTAATTGTATGGCTAGAACATCAACATTCAAACACTAATTGTATAGCTAGAACATCAACATTCAAACACTGATTGTATGTCTAGAACATCAACATTCAAACACTAATTGTATGGTATGGCTAGAACATCAACATTCAAACACTAATTGTATGGTATGGCTAGAACATCAACATTCAAACACTGATTGTATAGCTAGAACATCAACATTCAAACACTGATTGTATGGCTAGAACATCAACATTCAAACACTAATTGTATGGCTAGAACATCAACTTTCAAACACTAATTGTATGGCTAGAACATCAACATTCAAACACTGATTGTATGGCTGGTACATCAACTTTCAAACACTGTTTGACAGTTGGTCTAATGGTGGTCTAATGTTGGTCTAATGGTGGTCTAATATTGGTCTAATGGTGGTGTAATGTTTGTCTAATGGTGGTCTAATGGTTGTCTAATGTTGGTCTAATGGTGGTCTAATGGTGGTAACTCTAAACTGACAGAACAGTCACGAGGGTCTCTTAGAGTCACATTTCACCAATGCTAATATAAATTGAACACCTTTAAGTGAAACATTGTTTATTAGTATTTTATTAGCTTCGTTCAGCTATTGGCTCATCTGCCTTGGAGAAACATCTCATGGATACACTAACTCATTCGCTCATCCTCAGGATATATGTCTTATCCCAATCACTATTGTCGGTTGATGTAACCGTACATAACAACACCTGAGATCAGATCACACACGATTGTAACGACCCAATCTTTGAAAATAAAAGTGTATGCGCTCTTAATCTTATCTATTTACAGTGGTTCCTAGACAATGATCTACAAAGATTTTTTAGATATGTATGTATCAAAATGTGTTAAGGAAATGTGTTAAGGAAATTTGTTTAGGGAATGTGTTTAGGGAAAGTGATATGGATATTCGTTTAAGAAATATGTTTATATAATGTTCACAATAAATGTGCAAAGTAAATGTGTTTATAAATCTAGGCTGCTAATCATACTGAGCCACTGAGGCTATATATTTGTTTGGAACTTAAACTGTGAAGGGGAGGGAGGGGGTGTATGACCAGAGAAATTCTTAAAGTCGTTTCCCAGTTTCTCAAAATTTCAATGTCAAGTTGAGGTAAACTATCACAATGATGGCTCTTCTAACCGAATTCTTTGTGCTCCTCTCCTAAATGTTTTCATTGGTTAATACAAAAATATATATTATCATAGAGGGAGCTCCCGTTGCATGACGTCAGCCAATAATTTCAGACCCAGTCTGCCACTGCACATTTTAAAACCAGTACAAGGTAATTGCTTAAAACACACACAATTACTCACATAGGACACATACAATTACTCACATATGACACTAAAATTCTTATAAAACCATTCAAGTCATCAGTGGGGGCTGTATAACAAAATCAAAGTCATATGTATGTGTGAGTGTGTTTAAACCATAGATATAAAGAGTTTAAACGAATGAAATGGGGGTGTCATTTACCCAAGTTTTAGAAGCATTGATCATCTACCTTGAACTAAAAAAATGTTTAATTTTTTTAACTTGATCTAGAATTGTGCAAATTGATCAATTACCGACTTATAAGTGTCATAATACATATTTGTCTGTACTTGTCATAATACATATTTGTCTGTGTTAAAAAAAATCAAATCTCATTTATTTGAACACGATGGACATATCAGTTATAGCAACTTGTGTATTGATTGGTTATTGTTTCTTTCATGGAGAAACATTAGCAGGTAATCTGTTTGAATTAACTCGATGTTTCAATACTTCATCCACATCATCATCTTTACCACAATTCTTGACACATACTTCATCTACATCATCATCTTTACCACAATTCTTGAAACATACTTCAATACTTCATCTACATCATCATCTTTACCACAATTCTTGACACATACTTCATCTACATCATCATCTTTACCACAATTCTCGACACATACTTCAATACTTCATCTACATCATCATCTTTACCACAATTCTTGACACATACTTCATCTACATCATCATCTTTACCACAATTCTCGACACATACTTCAATACTTCATCTACATCATCATCTTTACCACATTTCTCGACACATACTTCAATACTTTATCCATCATCATCTTTACCACAATTCTCGACACATACTTCAATACTTTATCCATCATCATCTTTACCACAATTCTCGACACATACTTCAATACTTTATCCATCATCATCTTTACCACAATTCTCGACACATACTTCAATACTTTATCCATCATCATCTTTACCACAATCCTATTTATAAATATAATTGTTATTTTTGAGATAATGAAATGGTTTATTTGTGTTTGCATTCTATTTTGTTGAGTGCTGGACTGCTGGTATATTTATCTTATTAAAAAAAAGATTAACATGGTAGATAACTCAAAGCTTTTAGAAAAACTATTTTGTCTCTCTCGCTTATTCCTCTTGGGTCATAAACTGCAGAGGAATTCCAATAGAAGAAGCGAAATAAAGCGAGATCAAGTTTTTATATCTTGTTTCAGTGGCTCATAATATAATTGTATAACGTGTTTACTATATAATACATCGAACTAACTATACAAATAAAATAGAATCAATGGGAACTAAAGGGAACTTCAATATGTGAACTATGTGTGGTATATAATGTGTGGTATATTATGTGTGGTATATTATGTGTGGTATATAATGTGTGGAATATTATGTGTGGTATAGTATGTGTGGTATATTAATTATGTGTGGTATATTATGTGTGGTACATTAATTATGTGTGGTATATTATGTGTGGTATATTATGTGTGGTATATTATGTGTGGTATATTATGTGTGGTATATTATGTGTGGTATAATATGTGGTATATTATGTGTGGTATATTATGTGTGGTATATTATGTGTGGTATATTAATTGTGTGCGCTATATAATGTGTGGTATATTGTGTGTGGTATATTATGTGTGGTATATTAATTGTGTATGGTATATTATGTGTGGTATAATATGTGGTATAATATGTGCGGTATATTATGTGTGGTATATAATTGCGGTGTATTATTATGGTATATTATGTGTGGTATATTATCATTGTGATATGTCTACTCCCTCACAAACACAACTAGGTGAAGATTATTTTGAAAATACCCCTGTATATTATATTAAAATAATTTGTTTAGTATATTTGAGTTATTTCAGTTTGAGATAAACAATTTTTTTCTAGCAAAATTTCTTAATTTTGGATGAACAAAAGGTGTGAAATGCTTACAAAATGTAAGCATCCAATGAAATGTTTACAAAATGTAAGCATCCAATGCAATGTTTACAAATTATTTACTCATTATCGATACCAGATATTACAGAGACATCGATATTCGGCCACAGACAAGTACATGGCTCAGTGACCAGTAATAACATAACGGAAGCTTCAGGTATCGCAGCCAGCCGTGTTCATAATGGAGTTGTTTATATTCACAACGACAAAGGAAATATGAATATTTTTTTTGTCAGTACGGATTAACGATAGGCACAGGGTGAGTCAAAACGAATTCATACAACGACTCACGAGCTTATAATTGATTTTCTAAATATATGGCAACATGGCAATGCCGGCGTAAAATCGGAGATTATTGGAAGTTATAGCAGAGGGCTGTCTTAACGGATACGGCTGTCAAAGTGGCTAACTACAGTTTTTGGGAGGGGGGGGCGGACACTAGTTTCATTAACTAAATATGTTTCCTTCTTTTGAGATAATGTTGTAGGTACACCAGTACAGTACCTTAACAAGGCCCCCTGTGTGTAGGTACACTAGTACAGTACCATAACAAGGCCCCCTGTGTGTAGGTACACCAGTACAGTACCTTAACAAGGCCCCCTGTGTGTAGGTACACTAGTACAGTACCATAACAAGGCCCCCTGTGTGTAGGTACACTAGTACAGTACCTTAACAAGGCCCCCTGTGTGTAGGTACACTAGTACAGTACCATAACAAGGCCCCCTGTGTGTAGGTACACCAGTACAGTACCTTAACAAGGCCCCCTGTGTGTAGGTACACTAGTACAGTACCTTAACAAGGCCTCCCCCTGTGTGTAGGTACACTAGTACAGTACCTTAACAAGGCCCCCTGTGTGTAGGTACACTAGTACAGTACCTTAACAAGGCCCCCTGTGTGTAGGTACACTAGTACAGTACCTTAACAAGGCCTCCCCCTGTGTGTAGGTACACTAGTACAGTACCTTAACAAGGCCTCCCCCTGTGTGTAGGTACACTAGTACAGTACCTTAACAAGTCCCCCTGTGTGTAGGTACACTAGTACAGTACCTTAACAAGGCCTCCCCCTGTGTGTAGGTACACTAGTACAGTACCTTAACAAGGCCCCCTGTGTGTAGGTACACTAGTACAGTACCTTAACAAGGCCTCCCCCTGTGTGTAGGTACACTAGTACAGTACCTTAACAAGGCCTCCCCCTGTGTGTAGGTACACTAGTACAGTACCTTAACAAGGCCCCCTGTGTGTAGGTACACTAGTACAGTACCATAACAAGGCCCCCTGTGTGTAGGTACACTAGTACAGTACCTTAACAAGTCCACCTGTGTGTAGGTACACTAGTACAGTACCTTAACAAGGCCCCCTGTGTGTAGGTACACTAGTACAGTACCATAACAAGGCCCCCTGTGTGTAGGTACACTAGTACAGTACCATAACAAGGCCCCCTGTGTGTAGGTACACTAGTACAGTACCATAACAAGGCCCCCTGTGTGTAGGTACACTAGTACAGTACCTTAACAAGGCCCCCTGTGTGTAGGCGAAATAAATAATGTATTTTCATGCAAGCTGCCCCCCCACCCCTTATCAACCCTTTTAAAGAAACAAAACAAACAAAAAACATACAAATATTGAGAAGGTTTAATAATTTTCAATATGTTTATTCGTAAATAGTTGCTGGTTCACAGTATTCTAAACATGTCTTTCAAGTTGCTGGTTCACAATATTCTAAACATGTCTTTCAAGTTGCTGGTTCACAATATTCTAAACATGTCTTTCAAGTTGCTGGATCACAATATTCTAAACATGTCTTTCAAGTTGCTGGATCACAATATTCTAAACATGTCTTTCAAGTTGCTGCATCACAATATTCTAAACATGTCTTTCAAGTTGCTGGATCACAATATTCTAAACATGTCTTTCAAGTTGCTGGATCACAATATTCTAAACATGTCTTTCAAGTTGCTGGATCACAATATTCTAAACATGTCTTTCAAGTTGCTGGATCACAATGAATGATAATTCTAAACAAGCCTTTCCAGTTGTTGTTTAATGATGATGATGACCATCCAGTTCTTCTATCATCTTCAATTCTGCTGTTTACCTATGTCTGCCAACACTGCTCGATTCTGTCCTAAATTTCAACAAAGTTTACATAAATAAAAATAAAACTTCATTGATAAGTCTATAACTACCAATTATACTACTCAAAGCAAATTTTTTGTTATTTTTCTAACGTTCAGATTGCAACATTCACAGTCAATCACGCAGTCAACTATGACTGGGAAGACATCGCCATAGGACCTTGTGCTGATGACTGCGCCAGGACAACATGCAGGTCAGGTTAAACAAACAAGTAATAAAGGCCCAGTAGTACCTACTTGGTTTAAACACCCAATCAGAGTTGCTATATACTTTAAATGTATGGTGTTTGTATTTATATAGTTTCATTGTTTAGTGTTTTGTGTTTATATAGTTTCAATATTTAGTGTTTTGTGGTTATATAGTTTCAATATTTAGTGTTTTGTGGTTATATAGTTTCAATATTTAGTGTTTTGTGTTTATATAGTTTCGATATTTAGTGTTTTGTGGTTATATAGTTTCAATATTTAGTGTTTTGTGTTTATATAGTTTCAATATTTAGTGTTTTGTGTTTATATAGTTTCAATATTTAGTGTTTTGTGTTTATATAGTTTCAATATTTAGTGTTTTGTGTTTATATAGTTGCAATATTTAGTGCTTTGTGTTTATATAGTTTCAATATTTAGTGTTTTGTGTTTATATAGTTTCAATATTTAGTGTTTTGTGTTTATATAGTTGCAATATTTAGTGTTTTGTGTTTATATAGTTGCAATATTTAGTGTTTTGTGTTTATATAGTTGCAATATTTAGTGTTGTGTGTTTATATAGTTGCAATACATTTGTTTGTTGTGTGTTCACAGTGCCTCGGTGTTGCCCCACCGCTACTGCATCTACCTGGCAGACACTGGGGACCATGGCGGTGATGGAGGTCACAACATTATTTACATGGTCCGAGAGCCCACCCACCTGCAGGATCAGACAGTAGACCTGGTGGATACCCTTGCTTTTAGGTTAGGTCATCTGCCGCCATGTGGTCTCTTTTTCAAATAGATTTTTCTTTTCTCTTTAATTTTCCAGTTGCAGAAAAAGGTAAAAAAAACAACAACAACCTCACATGTTATTGAAATTTTCACTCAAGTATAGGCCCAGTAACACAAGAACATGATAAGTATAGGCCCAGTAACACAAGAACATGATAAGTATAGGCCCAGTAACACAAGAACATGATAAGTATAGGCCCAGTAACACAAGAACATGATAAGTATAGGCCCAGTAACACAAGAACATGATAAGTATAGGCCCAGTAACACAAGAACATGATAAGTATAGGCCCAGTAACATAAGAACATGATAAGTATAGACCCAGTAACACAAGAACATGATAAGTATAGGCCCAGTAACATAAGAAAATGATAAGTATAGGCCCAGTAACATAAGAACATGATAAGTATAGGCCCAGTAACACAAGAACATGATAAGTATAGGCCCAGTAACATAAGAAAATGATAAGTATAGGCCCAGTAACACAAGAACATGATAAGTATAGGCCCAGTAACACAAGAACATGATAAGTATAGGCCCAGTAACACAAGAACATGATAAGTATAGGCCCAGTAACACAAGAACATGATAAGTATAGGCCCAGTAACACAAGAACATGATAAGTATAGGCCCAGTAACACAAGAAAATGATAAGTATAGGCCCAGTAACATAAGAACATGATAAGTATAGGCCCAGTAACACAAGAACATGATAAGTATAGGCCCAGTAACACAAGAAAATGATAAGTATAGGCCCAGTAACACAAGAAAATGATAAGTATAGGCCCAGTAACATAAGAACACTGGATAAACAGCTCATCTAATTATATAAACTGGGGGGGGGGGTCATGCACTTTATTTTTTCAATTTCGACATCTCTCCCATTAACTCCCCCCCCCCCACCAATTTCTTGCGTAACACTTTTGTTACAATTCTTTTTTAATCGTGTCACACTTCAGCACCCCATACCCCACAAAGGCGTTACGGGAACGACCCCTATGCATAGTCCTACTAGAGGTGCGGCAAGATGGTGGGAGGGGTGGTCTTGACTCCGGATACCAGGGGGAAGGGTGTCATTTAAAGCTAAGAATTGTTCAAATTTAAAATATTTTTAGCATATAACGTACTGTTTATGTTTGTTTGGGGTTACACATTCAAGCTCCTCCACCTCCCCTCCACACAGACTACAAATATCCACCAATTGTTACATACAGCTGTGTTTTTCTAATTTGTAAATATGTGTTGTTTTTGTTTTCAATACATTCAGACCACACTTTAGATTTTGTAAACAATAACACAACTTTCCTTTGTTTCAATCAGCTGTAAACAACAACACAACTTTCCTTTGTTTCAATCAGCTGTAAACAACAACACAACTTTCCTTTGTTTCAATCAGCTGTAAACAACAACACAACTTTCCTTTGTTTCAATCAGCTGTAAACAACAACACAACTTTCCTTTGTTTCAATCAGCTGGTCTGAGCAGGAAGCCAACACACTCATGATCGCCCCAGACGGCCGGCTGTTTGTCATGTCCAGAAGTGCAGGCGGGAGGTGGGTTCTAGCTCAGTTGCCCAGGTCAGCTTGGGGACAGGGGCGTGTCCCTCTAGATATGAGCAGAACGGCGGCGCTGCTAATCAACTCGACCGTGCCCGACCCGCAGGGCGGAGACATTTCCCCTGACGGCACGGAACTCTTGCTTGTGGCCCATGACGCGGCGTATTACTTCAAGTAAGTCTTTCTTGTGACTCATTGTTTTGGATATTAGTATAATTAAGTCTTTCTGTGACTCATGACGCAGCGCATTACTTCAAGTAAGTCTTTCTTGTGACTCATTGTTTTGGATATTAGTATAATTAAGTCTTTCTGTGACTCATGACGCAGCGCATTACTTCAAGTAAGTCTTTCTTGTGACTCATTGTTTTGGATATTAGTATAATTAAGTCTTTCTGTGGCTCATGACGCGGCGTATTACTTCAAGTAAGTCTTTCTTGTGACTCATTGTTTTGGATATTAGTATAATTAAGTCTTTCTGTGGCTCATGACGCGGCGTATTACTTCAAGTAAGTCTTTCTTGTGACTCATTGTTTTGGATATTAGTATAATTAAGTCTTTCCGTGACTCATGACGCGGCGCATTACTTCAAGTAATTCTTGCATGTGGCTCATGAAGAAGCGTGTTTCAGTACATATTCATTGTTACACTATACCGCTGTGTATTAGTTCAAGTATGTTCTTCTTTTACCGTTCTGCTGTTTATTTCTTAATGTGCTCTCTTATTACGTCACTGGATATTAAGCCCGGCGTTGCCCGGGAAATCTAGGCGTAATGTTAAACCCCTTCCTAATCAATTTAATTAATTTAATTAGGTGCTGATTTATGCCACCTTCTCAATGTGCAGAAATGACCTACATTTCATTCATCAAAAGATGTGGCTGCCATAACCAACAAACCATCATCAAAAAGTAATCCATCGAGGGAACAATAACCTCCAGTACACAATGTTAACAAAATATAATAACTGAGCATGATTATCAAATGCGCAGCCGATTTACGAGAAATGCGTAGCCGATTTACGTGAAATCAAGTGCAGAATTTTTTTTTTATTTGACGTCACAGAAGATTTTTTTTTATTTATAGCGTTTTGCCCTGAATTATATTTATAGTTAAAATCAAAACAAAGCATTAAAAAAAATGCACTGAAAGTGAAAAGTAAAAAAATAACTACTTTACTATGTCATTTAGCAGCGCGAAGGCACGATACAGAACTCATTGGGAAATGACGTCATAGAGGTTTTTTTTATTTATAGCGACGGCGCTCCCATTCTGCAAAAAAAAAAAAATAATTGTACCATCGGGACGTCATAGGTCATAGGTTATTTACGAACGCGCTCGCTAGTGACCTAGTCTGATTAAAATGCTATCTGTTGTAATAAAAACTAAAATAATTTGAATGATATTATATATTATTATTATTTAATATTTAGGACTTTTACATTTCATAATAAAAAACCACAGAAACTATTTAAAACTGTAGATTTTTGAAAAAGAGATATCTAATCGATTCGACGCTTGCGCCATTTTGAATTATGTTTTCGTGACCTCGCTGGTCACGTGATTACTTTATCAAATACTATTGTTTTATTTATTTCTGGAGGTCGTTTATTTATAGAACGGATTACCCACACACCGCCCGCCGCCAGCCGCGTCCCGGACAAGCTAAGATGCTTTATAAGTTAAGATGGTATAATAATTCTCATATTATGTCATTGTATTTTCATATAATATCGTGGTATATTCTCGTAATATGTCATTGTATAATGTATATTCTCATATTATGTCATGGTATATTCTCGTAATATGTCATGTTTTATTCTCGTAATATGTCATGGTATATTCTCGTAATATTTCATGGTATATTCTCGTAATATGTCATGGTATATTCTCGTAATATGTCATGTTTTATTCTCGTAATATGTCATGGTATATTCTCGTAATATTTCATGGTATATTCTCGTAATATGTCATGGTATATTCTCGTAATATGTCATTGTATAATGTATATTCTCATATTATGTCATGGTATATTCTCGTAATATGTCATGTTTTATTCTCGTAATATGTCATGGTATATTCTCGTAATATTTCATGGTATATTCTCGTAATATGTCATGTTTTATTCTCGTAATATGTCATGGTATATTCTCGTAATATGTCATGTTTTATTCTCGTAATATGTCATGGTATATTCTCATAATATGTCATGGTATATTCTCGTAATATGTCATGGTATATTCTCGTAATATGTCATGGTATATGCTCGTAATATGTCATGGTATATTCTCGTAATATGTCATGGTATATGCTCGTAATTTGTCATGGTATATTCTCGTAATATGTCATGGTATATTCTCGTAATATGTCATGGTATATTCTCGTAATATGTCATGGTGTATTCTCGTAATATGTCATGGTATATTCTCGTAATATGTCATGGTATATTCTCGTAATATGTCATGTTATATTCTCGTAATATGTCATGGTATAATGGTATATTCTCGTAATATGTCATTGTATAATGTATATTCTCATATTATGTCATGGTATATTCTCGTAATATGTCATGGTATATTCTCGTAATATGTCATGGTATATTCTCGTAATATGTCATGGTATATTCTCGTAATATGTCATGGTATATTCTCGTAATATGTCATGGTATATTCTCGTAATATGTCATGGTATAATGGTATATTCTCGTAATATGTCATTGTATAATGTATATTCTCATATTATGTCATGGTATATTCTCGTAATATGTCATGGTATATTCTCGTAATATGTCATGGTATATTCTCGTAATATGTCATGGTATATGAATAATAAAATCGCATTGTCCCTACCCACATACCTAAGGGTCCCTTCATCCAGTAACAATTCTAAGTCAAAAGTAGCTGTTGGGGGGGGTCTTGTTAAATTCACTTGCTAGGCCCCGTTTCTCTTGTAGTTCTAGATTTTATCTCTACACTTTTCCTTTATTAAACATTTCAGCAACGAAATATATTTATCTCCCCAAAAAAAGAGTTATCTTATAAACCTTAAAGCGCATGTTCAGAAACTAACTTTATATTTTGTTATCAACCCACATGCCATGACATACAATGCCCACATATATTCAGAGCCCACTCAACAATGCTCACATATATTCAGAGCCCACTCAACAATGCCCACATATATTCAGAGCCCACTCAACAATGCCCACATATATTCAGAGCCCACTCAACAATGCCCACATATATTCAGAGCCCACTCAACAATGCCCACATATATTCAGAGCCCACTCAACAATGCCCACATATATTCAGAGCCCACTCAACAAATTAGAACAAAGAGAATCAAACTGCCTCGTACACCCAAACCTTTATTTTGTATTTACTCTCATACATATGTATCTATGTATTTACTCTCATACATATGTATCTATGTATTTACTCTCATACATATGTATCTATGTATTTACTCTCATACATATGTATCTATGTATTTACTCTCATACATATGTATCTATGTATTTACTCTCATACATATGTATCTATGTATTTACTCTCATACATATGTATCTATGTATTTACTCTCATACATATGTATCTATGTATTTACTCTCATACATACGTATCTATGTATTTACTCTCATACATATGTATCTATGTATTTACTCTCATACATACGTATCTATGTATTTACTCTCATACATATGTATCTATGTATTTACTCTCATACATACGTATCTATGTATTTACTCTCATACATACGTATCTATGTATTTACTGTCATACATACGTATCTATGTATTTACTCTCATACATACGTATCTATGTATTTACTCTCATACATACGTATCTATGTATTTACTCTCATACATACGTATCTATGTATTTACTCTCATACATACGTATCTATGTATTTACTCTCATACATACGTATCTATGTATTTACTCTCATACATACGTATCTATGTATTTACTCTCATACATACGTATCTATGTATTTACTCTCATACATACGTATCTATGTATTTACTCTCATACATATGTATCTATGTATTTACTCTCATACATACGTATCTATGTATTTACTCTCATACATATGTATCTATGTATTTACTCTCATACATACGTATCTATGTATTTACTCTCATACATACGTATCTATGTATTTACTCTCATACATACGTATCTATGTATTTACTCTCATACATACGTATCTATGTATTTACTCTCATACATACGTATCTATGTATTTACTCTCATACATACGTATCTATGTATTTGCTCTCATACATATGTTTCTATGTTTTACTCCCCTTCCCAGCATTCCGGATGAGGACTACATTTATGCCGTGCGTAACACACTTCCGGAGAGGGTAGCAACTTACCACGCTGAGCCGGACACGGAGGCTATCGGCTGGTCGGCCGACGGAAATGGATTCTATGTTATAGCTGAGGGGAACTCACAAAATATTTATTTTTATCCAAAGGTGGGGACAGTTGTGGGATAAAGGGAGATTACACATGATATGAGAAAATAACAGAGTTTTTGTTTTTTATTAAATTGTTTCATTTTTTTCTGTTTGTCTTTTTTTCAGTCTTTCTTATTTCTATCTATCTATCTATCTATCTATCTATCTATCTATCTATCTATCTATCTATCTATCTATCTATCTATCTATCTATCTATCTATCTATCTATCTATCTATCTATCTATCTATCTATCTATCTATCTATCTATCTATCTATCTATCTATCTAAATCTATATATATATATATATATATATATATATATCTGTCTGTCTGTCTGTTTATCTATCTATCTATATATCTATCTATCTATCCATCTATCTATAAATCTAATCTACTTGCGCGTAATTCAAGCTCCTTTTTCATTTAGAGGTGTATATAAAATAAAATTTATACATTTTGATCGTCCATCAATAGCCCCAGAGCACATAGATTTTATTTCTTCCCAGTTCACAGAAATCTAGTATCACAAGCAGAATCAAATTAGTCTAACATTTCCAATATACCTTTTGCAGAGAAATAGGTCTGACATGTTCCGAGCTCATGATGGAGACACACTGACATGTTCAGAGATGATGATGGAGACACACTGACATGTTCCGAGCTCATGATGGAGACACACTGACATGTTCAGAGATGATGATGGAGACACACTGACATGTTCAGAGCTCATGATGGAGACACACTGACATGTTCAGAGCTCTTGATGGAGACACACTGACATGTTCAGAGCTCATGATGGAGACACACTGACATGTTCAAGCTCATGATGGAGACACACTGACATGTTCAGAGCTCATGATGGAGACACACTGACATGTTTAGAGATGATGATGGAGACACACTGACATGTTCAAGCTCATGATGGAGTCACACTGACATGTTCAGAGCTCATGATGGAGACACACTGACATGTTCAGAGCTCATGATGGAGACACACTGACATGTTCAGAGCTCATGATGGAGACACACTGACATGTTCAGAGCTCATGATTGAGACACACTGACATGTTCAGAGATGATGATGGAGTCACACTGACATGTTCAGAGCTCATGATGGAGACACACTGACATGTTCAAGCTCATGATGGAGACACACTGACATGTTCAGAGATGATGATGGAGACACACTGACATGTTCAACCTCATGATGGAGTCACACTGACATGTTCAGAGCTCATGATGGAGACACACTGACATGTTCAGAGCTCATGATGGAGACACACTGACATGTTCAGAGCTCATGATGGAGACACACTGACATGTTCAGAGATGATGATGGAGACACACTGACAAGTTCAGAGATGATGATGGAGACACACTGACATGTTCAGAGCTCATGATGGAGTCACACTGACATGTTCAGAGCTGATGATGGAGTCAGGCCACTGACATGTTCAGAGCTCATGATGGAGTCACACTGACATGTTCAGAGCTGATGACGGAGTCAGGCCACTGACATGTTCAGAGCTCATGATGGAGACAGGCCACTTACATTATGAATCTTTGCGTCACTGACTCCTATTTAAACACATAATGTTGTATCGGCAGAGCTCAGGGAATGTGTGGTGAGGGCTTTTAATTCGATTTTCAGTCAAACCTTATAAGTACACATTCATACCTTACAAGTACACAGTCATACCTTATAAGTACACAGTCATACCTTACAAGTACACAGTCATACCTTACAAGTACACAGTCATACCTTATAAGTACACAGTCATACCTTACAAGTACACAGTCATACCTTACAAGTACACAGTCATACCTTATAAGTACACAGTCATACCTTACAAGTACACAGTCATACCTTATAAGTACACAGTCATACCTTACAAGTACACAGTCATACCTTATTAGTACACAGTCATACCTTATTAGTACACAGTCACACCTTAAAAATACACAGTCATACCTTATTAGTACATAGTCAAACCTTATTAGTACACATTCATACCTTATTAGTACGCAGTCATACCTTATAAGTACACATTCATACCTTATAAGTGCACAGTCATACCTTATAAGTACACATTCTTACCTTATAAGTGCACAGTCATACCTTATAAGTAATAGAATTGACATCAACTACAGTGCAGTAGGCAACTCCCATCTACTACAAATACATTCATTTAATTCTGTTATATGCAGTACAATACAAATTCTATTTGCTATTCACAATAATCAGGCTTCAATTTTGTTTCTGTTATTTCATTCGAAATATTCATTTTTAATGCCGTGTCTTCTATGTCACCCTAAATATTCACATTCAATTTTTTGCGTCTTTAATTTCATCTACAATATAGCGGGTAAAGTTTCGTTTTAAAAAAGGCAGTTTGCAAGGCAGATTGTGACGTCACATTCACTATGTTGGAACTTCCGTGAACGTTTAAAATGAACATTTTTTTATGATTGTTAAAAAAAAATATTTTTTTCTTTAATAAAAATTTAATTATTTTTTTTAAATTATTTGTAACATCAGGTTTTCTTTAAAAAAGTTGATACATTTGACTAAAATAGAACATCCAAATATAGGTTTGTGTCATCGATTAACTCAATCAGTTAATAGGACATCCAAATATAGATTGGTGTCATTGATTAACTCAATCAGTTATAACCAATAGATTGAATAGAACATGTCCTTCACATGTAGCGTTATTTATATAGTGCTGCTGATATTTGCCACTAATGGACAGGGGGGGGGGGACACCAAGAGAATATTAGAGTTTTAAGGCGTCACATAGCCATCAAGGGGGTTAAATGAAAAGGGGAGGTTAAAATAAAACATTCACATTATTTATTAGGTGGCTTGAAATGAGTCATGTCCCATGTCAATGTTAGTGTTTCGGCAGTAGTAGCTTCCCATGTTTCTGCGTTGATTGTCTCCCCTTTTATGATGATTGCTTTTTTTATGATATTCTTCTTCTTCTTCTATTCCGTAACCCGTGGATGGGTCGTTGGGGCACCATTGTTGACCGAAAACTAGTTCCCGCCATTTTCTCCGGTCCTGAGCTGCATTTTGGGAGTCGACGAACGACAGGCTGGTGCATTCTTTGATGTTGTCTTCCCATCTCTTCTTTTGTCTTCCCATCTCTTCTTTTATCTTCTTTTATGATATTAATTTCTGTAAACACATTATTTTACACATCTGTTGTTGTTGTTTACCTTCTTGGATCTCTGCATTAACCCAGGTCCGTCGCCGGGAAATATCCTTTAGACAGCTAATGCCCCCCCCCCCACCCAAACCATACAACTGCCAAGTTATTTACAATCAAATTATTTTGCAAAAAACAGATCCCCAAAGCTCGAAAGGTTTTACCATCTTCATTGAATCTGCCTTACGCTAGCACTCTTCACAATAATAGAAATATGTGTATCTTAGGGCTACTCAAAACTAAACATAATATTAAACGCTAACTTATATAATAACATAAAGAAATAAATATCTTTTCAATTATAAAATTTTATTATTGTTATAAACTCCTTATTTATAACATTACATATTTGTATATAATGAAATAGACTTATATATTTAGTCCGATTTTCAAGAATTACCAAACTATTTTAATTGATCATCAATTTTCTTAATTTTTAACATCTCCATGTTCCAGTATAGAAAGTTTAAAATGTTATCGTTTATTTAGTCCTCTTGAACTTCAAAGATAATAAATATGTGTAATTGATAGGGCTGTACCGGAATGTAATTTTTAGATCCTGCCGGATCGGAACCGGAATCGAATTTAATATATGAATCCTGCCGGATTTTACCGAATTAAATAGTAAT
>JAGDYQ010000189.1:465000-481094 GCA_021962125.1 Bulinus truncatus
TGGACAACCTCCTGCAACAATACTGGTGTTGTCTGTGTGTGGTGAGATTCACACTGACAGATGCCCACTGACGACACCTTTCATGTCCCCGTGACGGGTATAATGGATCACACCCATTAACGACCACTTCACAGCTGTTAAGTTTTGATGATTTTAGAGGGGTGGAGGGTGGGCAAATTCTTGAAAAATGCGTTAAAATAAAAGTAATGAACGTTTTGTACTTTAAATAGTAATAATTAGATTAACAAATATTTCATTTTTGAAATGTATAATTCATGGTTTAAAAATGAGCTTAGTTGGCACCACGTCAAACAAAAATATTACTTACTACACATTAGGGTGGCCCAAAAAAACACAACACAATTTTTTTAAATTATAAGATGTTATGTGATTTTATGTATATATATATATATATATCAGTGATTCTGATTTCAAATATGTAGTCAGAATATTTCTAGCACGTCAGGATTTTGAGTTTTGTTACATTACAACTTTTTGCAATGCATTATATTTTCGATGTGGCAAGACTTCCGTCTAGAAGGACACCGTATTAATTTTTTCGCTGTCCGTCTATAGATGTGCTCATGCTCGCCAATTGAGATTAAGAGTAAAGATGTCCGCATGCACTATTGATAAAGATTCTAAAGAATTATACATGTTTTTTTTTATTTGTTTATAAAAATATTTTTGCGTCACACTTTAAAAAATTCAAAGTAGCCTATATATTTCAAATTTACTAAATAATAATAAGATTATGAAACGAAAAACCCGAAAAAAATAATCTCGATTGTCGCGCATGCGCACATCTATAGACGGACCCCGAAAAAAATAATACGGAGTCCGTTAAACGGAACATATACGTATTTAGTTAAATTAATAAGTATAATTTGTTTTAAAAGATGGCTGAGAGACGCAGATGTGTAAACCATTCTGACAGTTTTTGTTATGTTTGTGGATTATTCACTATGAAGTCACAGAGAAAAAATATCTATATCACCCCTTTGGTCAAATTTGCTTATAATGCTTACTTTAGTTTGAAGCTTGAAGACCATGACAAGAAATGGGCACCACATATCATTTGTGGGTCATGCTACTCGAATTTGACGCAGTGGCTGAAGAGCGAAAGAAGTTTGTCATTTGCTATTCCTATGGTTTGGAGAGAACCACGAGACCACATCAACGATTGTTACTTTTGCATGACATAGACAGCAGGATTTTCTGGTAAAAACAAGGAAAAGATTGAATATCCTAATGTACCTTCTGCGATTAGACCTGTGTCTCATGACGACACCTTGCTGATTCCTGTGCCTCCTAGTGACATTGACATTGTCGGAAGTGATGAATCAGCCTCTATTCCTTACGTTCATGAAAGTGATGACAGCTTTGATGCACCTGAAGACGGTAAACCTCATCTCATCCCTCAAACTGAACTAGTCTTCAACAGTGGAATCTCTTTTCAAATGGCACTAAGGTAACATTTTACAGAAAAAGAAATGCAAATCTTTCATAATTCTTTGAAGAACAGGACAAGTGCTCTGTCTGCAAAGATATAGAAGGTCTTATGAATGTGTTTGGCTGTAATCACAAAGCTCATGAACGGCGTCTGTTCATAGATGCCTCGAAGACAAGCTTAAGGCAATTCTTCTTCACAATGGCAACTCAGTGCCTTCAGTGACAATATTATATGCTGCAGATATGAAAGAATCGTATGAGAGCATGGAAAACATTTTTGAGTTATTCAACTATAGGAAATTTAGCTGGAATATTTGAGCTGACTTTAAAGTTATTGGGTAAGTGATGGGCTTGCAAAGTGGTTACACAAAGTACTGCTGCTTTCTGTGTTTGTGGGACAGCCGTGCTTAAAAGAAGCATTATTCACAGAAGCAGTGGCCGGTGAGATCTGAATATGTCACAGGAAAACACAATGTAAAGCACAGTCCACTAGCACTACCAGACAAAAGTTACCTCCCACCACTTCACATCAAATTGGGATTAATGAAAAACTGTGTGAAAGCTCTTAAAAGCAACTCCAATGCTTTTCAGTACCTCAAAGAGACATTTCCAAGGATGTGTGATGCCAAAATCACAGAATGAGTCTTTATAGGACCTCAAATTAGACATGTTATAATGAATGACTCCATGTTTACATCAAAGCTGTTGATCTGCAACAGACAGCTTGGAACTCATTCAAGGTCGTCGTTGATGGGTTTCATGGAAACAGAAAATCGGACGATTACAGAGAATCGGTCCAGAAACTTATAAAGGATTACGAGGCCATTGGAGCAAATGTATCTCTTAAAATGCATTCCATGCCTTCTCATATTGATTTCTTTCCTGACAATTTAGGAAAAGTAAGCGACGAGCACGGAGAACTGTTTCACCAGGACATTTCAGTAATGGAACAGCGATATCGAGGGAAATATAGTCCAGCTATGATGGGTGATTTCTGTTGGTTTTTGCAGAAGGAAAGCAGTTCAGCACAGAAAAGAAAATCAAGAACTAGTCACTACTTTCCCACTTCTGCAAGAAAACATCAAGACAGTGACTAGCTAATTCAGCGAAACAATAATTAACTTTCTGAGTATAGCTTTTATATTAAAATATTACATAGAAGGACTAAATTGGCTGTTGATGGAATGCCGACACCGGTGTCGGTGTCGGCCAATATTTTGGCCGACACCCCATCCCTGATTCTGTCTATTCACTTGGCCTTTTCTTTTACCTAAGGAAACAATATAATGACGTCTGTTTCGTTATAATTTTCGCTAATGTTTGGTTTCGTATCTACTCAGAAGCCTAAACTACCACTTCAATTATAGTGAACTTATTATCCTCTAGTGTCCTCATTACTTAAAATATAATTAGATTGACATAACTAGTACAACACAAATGTTTAGTAATAAAAATGACACTATTCACCATTTCATGAGTTATTTCTTTATTAAACACAATATGTCCAGGATGGCGACGGTGGTTTCTTTTAATTTATTCACTTTACAAATAAGACATAGTTTTATAGAAAAACATGTACCTCCAATAACCTTTACAAATAAGACATAGTTTTATAGAAAAACAGGTACCTCCAATAACCTTTACAAATAAGACATAGTTTTATAGAAAAACATGTACCTCCAATAACCTTTACAAATAAGACATAGTTTTATAGAAAAACATGTACCTCCAATAACCGTCAGTGTCTCCCCTATATATCATATCTCTTTTCATGTTGACTACAAACTCACAACATGCACTGACTACGGTAAATATAACTAGAGTTATGACATTTTGGGTTGAATTTGAGAGCTCACGTGACCGAGATGTGACATGGACATGTCACAAGCTAAACTCATATAGTAAATGTTAACTAAACACGGGGCAAAAATTATAAAAACAAACAAACAATACATTTGTCAAGGGCCACTTGAGGAATCCTTAGAGTTGTTATCTCTATCAATATGAGTTGCTGACTTATTTGGACTCGTATTTATTTATATTTTTCATCTGCCACAGCGTTTCACAGATGACAAAACGTACACCAGGTGAAGATGCAATAAACAGGTGTTGTATAATAAATAATACGTACAACTTTATTACACAACTAGCTGAACAGGCCCGTACCCGGACCGGCTATTAGGCACGCAGTTGGAGTTGAAAATGGTGATGCGCTCACAACACCATATCATTGACTAATCTTAATTCATTCATAATATTTTAAAGGACTCTTTCTCAATAGTTCTTTTGTTTATAATTCATCAATTCTCTTTCACTTAGCCCCACACCCATCCTTACCTCCCTCCCTCACCCGCCACCCCCCTTCCACTCAAGACATGCTCGAATCGCAGTGGGTCTCAATGTACAAAATTACAAAAAGGGGCATTTAGTATAGCTGCATGTTCTTAGAACATGTATTATTTTGATTTTCTTCTATTTCATTTTTATTCCAACTTTACATAATTTGCGCACACTACTGCATATCATTTCAAAATCTTAATTCATTAATAAGAAATCCTTGTTGTGTTTAGAATTTCCCAGCATTTCATTTTTATTCAAGAAAGTAAGTCGTCTCTTTTCAATTTCTATAATTTTCGAATTCCCCAGTCTATTTGTATAATGGCGGTCGACGCGCGTTGTTTTTTTTTAACAACGTAGAATCTCACTTCGTCTTAAAGACTTTTTTTAAGCGATGTACTCTTTAACTCGTGCGGTGCTGTGTATTTGTAACGTGCAGACATGTGGCTTTTATTGTCATGAACATCCTTTACACCGCACGGTGTGAAGGTCTGTCAAACGGTCTACCGTCTCTGTTAGACGATTATATATATAGAAGACACCAGTCCTAAACGAGATGCTAGAAATTTGTTACATCCTTTTTTTTCGCATAATTTGCATCGCATTTGAAAATACAGCATCTTGCTGTCAAGTCGTTAACAGCTGCGCTAATACTTTCTTATACATGGCACCTTTCAATTAATGTTTAGACTAGGCTGATGCACATGACACCTGTCAATAAATGCCTAGACTCGGCTGATGCACATGACACATGTCAATCATTGTCTAGACTCAGCTGATGCACACATCTGTACTCGAGACAGTGATTGTATTCTTCAGAATTATTGAGTGATCTTGGATGACGCAAACTGAACCTCAACCTAACCTGACTGAAAATTGCTACTTCTCTGGACCCTCGTTGCAAAATTCTGAGATGCTCACATACGTTTAAACGAGAAGAAGTTTGTCAACAGATTGAAATGTTTGTAAAAAAATCTGTACTTGGTAATGTTAAACAAACATAGGAACAATCACGAAAGAAATCGCAAAGGCCGGAACTTCAATCAGATTCTGAGGATGAGCAATTGATGCCTTCCTCCACCCCGACAGTTGTTGACAAATACAAACAGGAGAAATCATTGGAAAATGACTTGGATCCATTAAAGTGGAGTAAGTTACATAATGACAAATACCCACTTTTGGGTAAGTTAGCCTAAGATATTTAGCCTCCCCGGCCACAGTTGTCCCTTGTGAACGTTTCTTTTCTGTTTCTGTGTGTTGTTAACAAGAAGAGAGCATCACTCGAACCGACGAATGTAAATAAACTGTTCTGTTTAAACAATTGGATCAATAAATAAGACTTCTTCAGTTAAGTAAACTGTAATATCAATCTAATTTACTATTTTAAGATGTTGATTGAATGTAGAAATGTTATAAATAATAAAAAAAAAGGATTTTTTTTATTAAATATGCGTTAATTTGCGCAAAAAATTGTAATCACGCGTTAATTTTGATTAAATTTTTTAATTGAACTGCAGCTTTAATATTGAGGAAAGAACATAACTTACAAATAGGCAACGACAACATATAACCACCACTTGTTGCAACTAGCGATAATGGCGACATATAGCCACCACGTGTTGCATCTAGCGATAATGGCAACATATAACCACCACTTGTTGCAACGAACGATAATGGCAAGATATATCTACCACGTGTTGCAACTAGCGATAATTACAACATATAGCTACCACGTGTTGCAACTAGCGATAATGACGACATATAGCTACCACGTGTTGCAACTATCGATAATTACAACATATAGCCACCACGTGTTGCAACTAGCGATAAGGTCAACATATAACCACCACTTGTTACAACTAGAGATAATGACGACATATAGCTACCACGTGTAGCCGGGGCTAAATCTAAATTCCTGCTAACCCTTTCCTGCTCCGAAGAGTACTAAAGAGGTGAAAACACAATTCTACTTTGCAGAAATATAAATGAAGCCCGGGGTAAACCACCCCCCACCCACCTAGTTACGTCCCTGAGAAAAAAACTAAAATCTACAAATGGTACTAGACTTTCATATGTCTAATTATTTATCAACAAGCACTTGAAACCATCCTGTGGCTACAATTTTATGTTTGTTGTGGCATTTTTATAGAGAGCATCCTGTGGCTACAATTTTATGTTTGTTGTGACATTTTTATAGAGAGCATCCTGTGGCTACAATTTTATGTTTGTTGTGACATTTTTAAAGAGAGCATCCTGTGGCTACACTTGATTTTTGTGTGTAGTATGATAGAAAGTATCCTGCGACAGGTGATAGAAAGTATCATGCGAAAGGTGATAGAAAGTATCATGTGACAGGTGATAGAGAGTATCATGTTACAGTGTGATAGAGAGCATCAGACGACAGGTGATCTAGAGCATCAAGTGACAGTGTGATATAGAGTATCATGTGACAGTGTGATATAGAGTATCATGTGACAAGGTGATGGAGAGTATCGTGTGACAGATGATAGAGAGTATCATGTGACAGTATAATAGAAAGTATCCTGTGACAGTGTGATAGAAAGTATCATGTGACAGTGTGATAGAGAGCATCATGTGACAGTGTGATAGAGAGCATCATGTGACAGTGTGATAGAGAGTATCAGGTAACAGTATGATAGCATCATGTGACAGTGTGATAGAGAGTATCATGTGACAGTGTTATAGAAAGCATCATGTGACAGTGTGATAGAGAGTATCATGTGACAGTGTGATAGAGAGTATCATGTGACAGTGTGATACAGAGTAACCTGCGACAGTGTGATAGCCAGTATCATGTGACAGTGTGATAGAGAGCATCACGTGGCAGTGTGGTAGAGAGTATCATGTGACAGTGTGATAGAGAGCATCACGTGGCAGTGTAGTAGAGAGAATCATGTGACAGTGTGATAGAGAGTATCATGTGACAGTGATAGAGAGCATCATGTGACAGTGATAGAGAGCATCATGTGACAGTGTGATTGATAGAGAGCATAATGTGACAGTGTGATATATATATATATATATATATATATATATATATATATATATATATATACAGTCGATTCCGCTTAATTGGGACACATCGGGACCAAGGCTTTTTGTCCCAATTAAGCGGCTGTCCCAATTAAACACACACATTTACTATTAGCTTCTTGGTTTGGTTCCTTTGAGATTTGTCCCAAATAAGCGGATGTCCCAATTAAGCGGTGTCCCAATTAAGCGGAATCCACTGTATATATATATATATATATATATATATATATATATATATATATATATATATTTAAACTAAGCAAGGACTACTATAATTATTTTTAAGATATCAATTTTTATAAATGATTATTTTCATTATTTTTTTTCAATAAAAATGCATGGTGTTAAATTTATTATTATCACAACTAAAATATAATATTATAGATTGTGACTTTTTTTAAAGAATCATTTTTATGTCCTAGGCATTGTATAGAATAACTAGTGTCGTTTTTTCAAAGTATAACATTTTAAAATTGTGCGTTCTTTTCCATCATGGTTTTCATCCTCATCCATGTCTTCTGCAAAAAGGGCTGTCTCTTGCATTCATTCATCTCTGTCTATCTGCTCTTGTGCTGTTTGTATGCTCTGTATTCTTTTTTCGAGGTTTTCCTCTGTTTCCATAACTTGTAAAACATCGTCAGGAAGGGACGTCGTTGTGAGGCCTACTTTAGCTTTGCAGCAAAAGAGTGCTTTATTTGGTGATCGTTTAATCCCAGAATGAAAAGCTCTGTTCTTCATGAGTTGGACGAACCGTAACCCCTCACTCCAGCGGCCAGTTTTTCCATCTTGCATCCAAGCACACAACATATTTTCGATGTCCTGGTTAGCTCTTTCGACGCTCTCCTGACTTTGTGAGTGGCGCGGCTTACCATGAACGATCTTCAACGTGAGGCAGTACTCCTTTAATTAAGCTGCTTACCACGCTGTATGCAAATTCTCTGCCGTTATCGGACTGAAGAATTGTTGGAGCACCAAGCAACGTAAATATTAGGGAGCGACCGATAATCGGATCGGTATCGGTATCGGACCGATATTGGCACTATCGGTTAATATCGGATCGGCCGATTGTTGTAGGGAGCGACCGATAGTCGAACCGATATTGGCACTATGGGTTAACTATCGGACCGGCCGTTTTTTGTTTGCCGACACATTGTTTTTTTTTTTTCACAACAGAGTTGCAGAAAAAAAAATCAGTAAATAACCCAATTCTATAACCAGATCAGAAAAAGATTTAAAAAAAGGAAAAAAAAACCCGTACACAGAAATTGTCACGTCTACATCAGAGATATGACCTTGAAACAATAGGATTGGCATTTCTTAATTCTAATGTATGACCTTGAATGATACAATTAGTGAACATCTGTGTGTATTTTTTGTTGGGATGGGAAGTTGGGGGGGGGGGGACAAGACTTACGTGTGGGCGAAGTGTCACGAAATATGACAGGGAAGGGTAAGCATGGGTTGAAATACGTCATTAGCTGTAGCACGAGAAAAAAACGTGTTCGGCATTGTTGTTGATTAAAAAAATATCGGTATCTGGGGGGGGGGGGGTAAACAAGACACGCGTGGGCGAAGTGTTACAAAATATGTTAACATGGGTTGACATACGTCATACAGCATGAGAATAACACGTGTTTGGCATTGTTGTTGCTTAAGGGGATGTCCTTTAATTACGTCAACAAAATAGGGGGGGGTCAGAAAATTTTTGACAATAGTTGACAAGGGGAAGGGGGGGAGGTCAAGAAAAGTTGACGTCAACAATGTTACTTTTTTAAATTTAATATAATTACTTAATAAATAGGAAAATTAAGCAGCGTTTGTAGTTCTGTGTTACACACTCGCTTAACATTCAGTATTTTAATTAAACTAACTATATTCCTACTAATTTTGCTACATAAACATTTTGGAAGCCACCTTTTTTAGGGGGGGGGTAATCAAATGTTGACGTAATTTTATAGGGGGGGTCTCTGGAAGTTTGACAAGTTGTTGACAAGGGGGAGGGGGGGAGGTAAAAATCGCCAAAAATTTGTTGACATAAATAATGGACAGCCCCTAAAAAGAAAATATCGGTATCGGTAAAAATGCTGGGGGAAAATATCGGTATCGGACTATCGGTAAAAAGGCATATCGGTCGCTCCCTGGTAAATATGTCTAAGAGCTGGTAGGCTACTTCTTCTGCCCTCTTTGTCTTCAGGGCCCTGAGAACCACGAACTCGGTGAGATGATATTGATACACCATTATAAACTTGTATTCCCCATCAGGATGCGATTGAAAGTCGATGAGATCGACCTGACAACGGGAGTTGAATTCTGAAAAAAAACAACATTGGCTTGACTACAATGCCTTTTTTGACGCCTTTTTGTTTTTTATGGCAAGGTTCACAAAGGTTAACATACAGTTCAATATCATGACGTGTAAGGTTCTTGTATTTGGGTGATAGTTCTTTCAACATTCTGTCCCGTTCTCCATGACCAATAGCCAAATGGGCATTACGAAGTACGTCAAATAACTCGGAGTCCGCGACGTAAAACTGAATGACACTCACACCTTCTTTTTCAACCATCATGACATCTTAGTGTTTCACCAGCAAATAGTTACATACTTTGCCGAACGGGAACTCGGCATTCTATATAAAGCCTTGTCAATGTATGAAATAGCAATTTATTTCATACTTTGCCTGAAAAATTCAGACATTCTATACATTGTCTAGGCATTCTATAGAAAGCCGGATTACACATTTTGCCAGTAACATATATAAAGTTAAAAAAGTTTTATTTCATAGAATAATTGTATCAATCATTTAAAAATAAATTTTTACTACGACAACTAATAGAACGCGTCATTTTGAATATTATTTGACCGCAAATTTTAATAGACTAAAAACAAAATGGTCGTTTTCTGTATTTAACAATTTTATTATAAACAGAATAGCTGAAATAGAGTAGATATGTTACCGGCAAAGTGTGAAATGCCGGCATTCTATAGAATGCCTAGGCAATGTATAGGCAAAGTATAAAATTTTTAAATTGTGCATACTTTTCCTAAACATTCTATACAATGCCTAGGCATTGTATATAATGACTAGTGTCGTTTTGGCAAAGTATAATTTTTTTTACTTGTGCATACTTTTCTATCCTTTTCCATCATGGTTTGCATTCTCATGCATGTCTTCTGCAGAAAGGGCTGTTACTTGAATTCCTTAATCTCTGTCTATCTGCTCTTGTGTTGTTTGTTTGTTCTGTATTCTTTTTTCGAGGTCTTCCTCTGTGTTTCCATATCTTGTAAAACATCGTCAGGTAGGGACGACGTTGTGAGGCCTATTTAAGCTTTGCAGCCAAAGAGTGCTTCGTATGGTGAATTTTAAATCCCAGAATGAAAAGCTCTGTTCTTCATGAGTTGCACGATCCGTAACCCATCACTCCAGCGGCCAGTTTTTCCATCTTGCATCCAAGCACACAACATATTTTCGATGTCCTGGTTAGCTCTTTCGACGCTCTCCTGGCTTTGTGAGTGGTGCGGCTTACCATGAACGATCTTCAAGGTGGGGCAGTACTCCTTTGATTAAGCTGCTTACCACGCTGTTTACAAATTCTCTGCCGTTATCGGACTGTAGAATTGTTGGAGCACCAAACAACGTAAATATGTCTACGAGCTGGTAGGCTACTTCTTCTGCCCTCTTTGTCTTCAGGGCCCTGAGAACCACGAACTTGGTGAGATGATCTTTATACACCCATTATAAACTTGTATTCCCCATCAGGATGGGATTGAAAGTGGATGAGATCGACCTGACAACGGGAGTTGAATTCTGAAAAAACCATTGGCTTGACTACAATGCCTTTTTTTGACGCCTTTTTGTTTTTTCTGGCAAGGTTCACAAAGGTTAACATACGATTCAATATCATGACGTGTAAGGTTCTTGTATTTGGGTGAAAGTTCTTTCAACATTCTGTCCCGTCCTCCATGACCAATACCTAAATGGGCATTATGAAGTACGTCAAATAACTCGGAGTCCGCGACGTAAAACTGAATGGCACTCACACCTTCTTTAACAGGGTAGATCAACTTACTCTAATTTTCCACCATCATGACATCCTATTGTTTCACCAGCCAATAGTCACATACTTTGCCGAACGGGAACTCGGCATTCTATAGAATGCCTAGGCAATGTTTGAAAAAACAATTTATTTCATACTTTGCCTGAGAAATTCAGGCATTCTATACATTGCCTAGGCATTCTATAGAATGCCGGATTTCAAACTTTGCCGGTAACAGATTTATTTATAAGGCTGTGGGTCCGAATAACAATCAGAATTTATTGGGACGGGGTCCGAATAAAAATCGGAGTTTATTGGTTCCAGGGTCCGAATAGTCACTTCAAATTTATAAATAATAAATATAAGTACTAAAGTCTTAAATATATTATATAATGTATCATTTTACTATTTTCTAATTTGATATTGAAATAACTTTTTATTACTTATGAAAATGGTAACTAGTGAAACCTCGGTCGAAAATAATGATATGATTCTGGATGCACTGAAATTGTTTATACAATGCGTATATTTTTCAAGTTCCTGACTATGGGGGTGAACGCGGCAAAATTTGCATAACTTTTTATCAGCGGCATGTTTGCGTAGCGCAATTAAAAAAAATTTTGTCTCGTGTGATACTATCTTAATAGGGAGCCGGAGCAGGAGCAGGAGCCGTCAAATTTGTGGGAACCGGAGCCGTAACCGGAAATAAAAAAGGCGGCTCCGCAAGCCTGCTTACTATTACATTACATAGGGCTTATCCAAGGCAACGCGTGGCCTGGTAAAGCTAGTTTCATATATAAACGCACAACCCAAAATTTCTTGTTCTGGCCCTTCTCTACATTTGTAGAGCCTAATACAATTCAGAAATGTTTACTCATTCCTGTGCCACACTGTAGTACTCTTTGGAATGGTAAGGCATTGTCAGAGTCCAGAAACTCTTGTGACGTCAGTGAAGAAGGCCAAAGTGGTCAGCTGAGTTAAGACAAAATGGGGGCTTGCTGCTGCTGGACAAATGAAAGACGTTGTCAGATTGGCAGTAACTCATGTGCATTTAACACTTTGTGAATTGGTCTGTTTCGTTTATGGCCTCAATACTGTCGCACCAATAGCACCCACTATCATCTCCAATATCACTTACCGTAACACGGCTGTCATCTCCAATATCACTTACCGTAACACGGCTTTCATCTCCAATATCACTTACCGTAACACGGCTTTCATCTCCAACATCACTTACCGTAACACGGCTGTCATCACCAATATCACTTACCGTAACACGGCTGTTATCTCCAATTTCACTTACCATAACACGGCTTTCATCTCCAATATCACTTACCGTAACACGGCTTTCATCTCTAACATCACTTACCGTAACACGGCTGTCATCTCCAATATCACTTACCGTAACACGGCTGTTATCTCCAATATCACTTACCGTAACACGGCTTTCATCTCCAATTTCACCTCCCGTAACACGGCCGTCATCTTCAATATCACTTACCGTAACACATCTGTCATTTCCATTATCACTTACCGTAACACGGCGTTCATCTCCAATATCATTTACCGTAACACGGCTGTCATTTCCAATATCACTTACCGTAACACGGCTGTCATTTCCAATATCACTTACCGTAACACGGCTGTCATTTCCAATATCACTTACCGTAACACGGCTGTCATCTCCAATATCACTTACCGTAACACGGTTGTCATTTCCAATATCACTTACCGTAACACGGCTGTCATCTCCAATATCACTTACCGTAACACGGCTTTCATCTCCAATTTCACTTACCGTAACACGGCTTTCATCTCCAATTTCACTTACCGTAGCACGGCTTTCATCTCCAATATTTTAGAAAACCGACACCGATGTCGGTGTCGGCGGTTGATGGAATGCCGACACCGAAGTCGGTGTCGGTGACGGCAAATATGTTGGTATGGGAGGTATGGTGTTTAAATCGAGTGCCGATAACAGAAGAATCAAATAACAGAAATAATCGCAAAGTCTGACGTCGTTGAAGATGGCGACCTCGTAATACAATAAACACACACACTCACAAACACAACCACTGAAACTAACACTCACACACACAATTGTACACGCACTCACAACACAACACTCACACATACACTCACACACACACTAACACACACACATACAATACTCGCACACACACTCACACACACAGACTAGTTCAATACAAATAAATGAATATTTTTACAAGAAAGGGAGATCAATAGACGCAGTCGAGTGGAACCTCCCCCCTCCCCCCAACTGAGTACAATTTATTATTCTTATTCCGGATCGGAAAGTAGCTTGTGTTTAATCTATTCAGTTTTTGACTGCTGTGTATTGTTTGAAGCTATCAATACCATTCACCCAATTGGAGTTTGATATGTGATCAGCTATGGCGGTGTCGGTGATAGCACTGATACTATTCGGAAAATCGATATTAATCAAATACAACATAAAATCAATCACATAGTATTATTATTGTTACATAAAAATATAAAAAAATTACATCTGGACAATAATTTCATCATTCTCATTATTTTTTTTTTTCATATTTTAGATTTTACAGTCAGGTAATAATATCATAAGCTATATTATCTTCAACTGTAATTTACCAATTTCAAATTGCAAAAACTAATATGAAAATTTACTTTCTCCGTAATACAACATTTTTAGCAAAAATTCAGGGCTCAACTTTCCATCTAAAATTATAACATTCCAAGGTCCTACCTCTAAATATATATCAGTGATGTGTCCTACCTCTAATTATATAAATGTGTACTGTTAGTAAGGTATGGTATGTGATATTAAAGTATGGTATGTGATATTAAAGTATGGTAGGTGATATTAAAGTATGGTAGGTGGTAGTAAAGTATTAAGTATGGTAGGAGATAGTAAAGTATGGTAGGCGGTAGTAAAGTATGGTAGGAGGTAGTAAAGTATGGTAGGCGGTAGTAAAGTATGGTAGGAGGTAGTAAAGTATGGTAGGAGGTAGTAAAGTATGGTAGGAGATAGTAAAGTATGGTAGGAGGTAGTAAAGTATGGTAGGCGGTAGTAAAGTATGGTAGGCGGTAGTAAAGTATGGTAGGCGGTAGTAAAGTATGGTAGGAGGTAGTAAAGTATGGTAGGCGGTAGTAAAGTATGGTAGGCGGTAGTAAAGTATGGTAGGAGGTAGTAAAGTATGGTAGGCGGTAGTAAAGTATGGTAGGCGGTAGTAAAGTATGGTAGGAGGTAGTAAAGTATGGTAGGAGGTAGTAAAGTATGGTAGGAGGTAGTAAAGTATGGTAGGAGGTAGTAAAGTATGGTAGGAGGTAGTAAAGTATGGTAGGAGGTAGTAAAGTATGGTAGGAGGTAGTAAAGTATGGTAGGAGGTAGTAAAGTATGGTAGGAGGTAGTAAAGTATGGTAGGAGGTAGTAAAGTATGGTAGGCGGTAGTAAAGTATGGTAGGAGGTAGTAAAGTATGGTAGGAGGTAGTAAAGTATGGTAGGCGGTAGTAAAGTATGGTAGGAGGTAGTAAAGTATGGTAGGAGGTAGTAAAGTATGGTAGGCGGTAGTAAAGTATTGTAGGAGGTAGTAAAGTATGGTAGGAGGTAGTAAAGTATGGTAGACGGTAGTAAAGTATGGTAGGCGGTAGTAAAGTATGGTAAGCGGTAGTAAAGTATGGTAGGCGGTAGTAAAGTATGGTAGGAGGTAGTAAAGTATGGTAGGAGGTAGTAAAGTATGGTAGGAGATAGTAAAGTATGGTAGGAGGTAGTAAAGTATGGTAGGAGGTAGTAAAGTATGGTAGGAGGTAGTAAAGTATGGTAGGCGGTAGTAAAGTATGGTAGGAGGTAGTAAAGTATGGTAGGAGGTAGTAAAGTATGGTAGGAGGTAGTAAAGTATGGTAGGAGGTAGTAAAGTATGGTAGGAGGTAGTAAAGTATGGTAGGCGGTAGTAAAGTATGGTAGGAGGTAGTAAAGTATGGTAGGAGGTAGTAAAGTATGGTAGGCGGTAGTAAAGTATGGTAGGAGGTAGTAAAGTATGGTAGGAGGTAGTAAAGTATGGTAGGAGGTAGTAAAGTATGGTAGGCGGTAGTAAAGTATGGTAGGCGGTAGTAAAGTATGGTAGGAGGTAGTAAAGTATGGTAGGCGGTAGTAAAGTATGGTAGGAGGTAGTAAAGTATGGTAGGCGGTAGTAAAGTATGGTAGGAGGTAGTAAAGTATGGTAGGCGGTAGTAAAGTATGGTAGGCGGTAGTAAAGTATGGTAGGAGGTAGTAAAGTATGGTAGGAGGTAGTAAAGTATGGTAGGAGGTAGTAAAGTATGGTAGGAGGTAGTAAAGTATGGTAGGAGGTAGTAAAGTATGGTAGGAGGTAGTAAAGTATGGTAGGAGGTAGTAAAGTATGGTAGGAGTTAGTAAAGTAAGGTAGGAGGTAGTAAAGTATGGTAGGAGATAGTAAAGTATGGTAGGCGGTAGTAAAGTATGGTAGGAGGTAGTAAAGTATGGTAGGAGGTAGTAAAGTATGGTAGGAGGTAGTAAAGTATGGTAGGAGATAGTAAAGTATGGTAGGAGGTAGTAAAGTATGGTAGGAGGTAGTAAAGTATGGTAGGAGGTAGTAAAGTATGGTAGGAGGTAGTAAAGTATGGTAGGAGATAGTAAAGTATGGTAGGAGGTAGTAAAGTATGGTAGGCGGTAGTAAAGTATGGTAGGAGGTAGTAAAGTATGGTAGGCGGTAGTAAAGTATGGTAGGAGGTAGTAAAGTATGGTAGGAGGTAGTAAAGTATGGTAGGCGGTAGTAAAGTATGGTAGGCGGTAGTAAAGTATGGTAGGAGGTAGTAAAGTATGGTAGGAGATAGTAAAGTATGGTAGGAGGTAGTAAAGTATGGTAGGAGGTAGTAAAGTATGGTAGGAGCGTAGTAAAGTATGGTAGGAGATAGTAAAGTATGGTGGTATGGTAGGCGGTAGTAAAGTATATAGTGGGAGATAGTAAAGTATGGTAGGCGAGTAGTAAAGTATGGTAGGAGGTAGTAAAGTATGGTAGGAGGTAGTAAAGTATGGTAGGAGATAGTAAAGTATGGTAGGAGGTAGTAAAGTATGGTAGGAGATAGTAAAGTATGGTAGGAGATAGTAAAGTATGGTAGGAGGTAGTAAAGTATGGTAGGAGGTAGTAGTAAGTATGGTGAGACAGGTAGTAAGAGTATGGTAGGAGGTAGTAAAG
>JAGDYQ010000189.1:481594-496747 GCA_021962125.1 Bulinus truncatus
ACCCATTCCCGCGTTTTCAAAACCAGTCCCACCCGCTCCCAAAAGAAATTCCCCCCAGTCCCACCCGCGAAAATTTTTCCCAATCCCACCCGCTCCCGCGAAAATTTTTCCCAGCCCCACCCGCTCCCGTCAAAAAAATATTCTTACAACTCATAAAAAATGGTTTTAAAATTTGTTTGTAGAAATCCTCTCGATAAACATACATGAAAAACATTTAAGATAATAAGTAAAATAAACAGTTCTACAGTTTAAGTTCTTGTAAAAATAAGAGGTCATTAACACTTTCTGGAGATTTTTTTCTTTCTCCACAACATTACCCAAATGCCTAAAACAGTTGTGGCATAAGGCAAAATCTCATTAACAGAAACATTCCCATATTTTGCACCAATGTTTATCAACTTTGCAGCCGATTCTTGGAAACCAGAGCCTTCGACAAATGAAAGGACCTGATGTCTTTAGCGCACATTGAAACAATGGTGTTTGTGATTTCTGTTTTAACCCGAACTGGAACCTGTTTAACAATCTTCTCTTGACATGGAATGAAGCTAGTCATTGATGTAATTTTTGGAAATGGTGATCTGTTTTTACAAAACTCGAGATGCTTCCACATACCATTCGTACCATCGCGTGCCTTCCAAGTTATAATGGTATCGCATCTTGTACATACTGCGAATGGCACATCCTCACCATCCAAGAGCAAACGAATGAAACTTTCCCAAATATTGCTCTTACCATCTTTATTTACGTAAAACTGAATACGCTCGCTTTTTGCGTAGATTAACTATTGAATGTTTGCTTTATTATCCATTATTTGAAAATTAAAAACGAGAATTAGAGAAGTATGTCTGTCTGTTTCACTCTTATTTGCTCGCTCCTTTGTCACAACTCAAAAACTAATCAAACTCGAGGGTTGTTAGTACAACGATTTATTAACATAAATGTACATCAGAAATTCATCAGAATACACTTGGGAGATACGAGCGGGTCAGCGAACTGCACCTCGTGTGTCTCGCATTTTCCCGTGCCTCAATCAGTGTGCTAACTGTGCTTGTTTGCCTCACTGTCTAAGTATCTTTAATAAGTCGTGCTCGCGTTTTGTGAGTGGAAAGGTCAGTGCTCAGAATTAGTGGGAGATCATAGAAAAACATGAGCAAGGTGTGTGTGAGTGACTGAATCGGCGAGGCAGTACGGGCGTGGTACCTGAACTATATGTACTGTGCTTAAACAGAACGAGTCGATAAAGGCTATAACACCAGCTAAGGGCGGTAAAATAATTTCTAATCTCCTGTGCCTATCTCCTCCACCCTACACCACCGCCAATATCTTTCGTAAGATCAAGTTGACAGATTTACAAGTAAATACACTTTTAAAAAAAAAAAACTTTGTTTCCTTACATTCTCTTTTGTTATGTTTTTATACAATATTTATCATTTATAAATACATTTTTCTTATTTAAAAACACGTAAAAAACAACAACTGGGGTGGTATTTTGGGGGCTAGGACGGATTAATGCCATACAGGGGCGGATTTAGGGGGGAGGGCCGAGGGGGCCATGTCCTCCCCCCCCTGTTACCGCAAGTTTAGGTAAGACATCATTAGCTTATCGAAATATTTTTTGTTCCAAGACATATTTTCAACAATGAAAGCAGTTCCCCCCCCCCCCCCCCAGTCAAAGTTGTCTAGATCCGCCCCTGATGCCATATCTATTAATTTTAGTTGGGAAAATTACTTTGAGATACGAACACATAGAGCAACGTTACGGAACGATTAAATCTGTATCTCGAGGTACCGCCATATTTCGTTTATATACCGCTAGGATGTGTGCGCGATTTTAAATGTCCATCCAAAGTAACGCACAGCCAAAGTCTTTTCTCGAGCACAAAGCCTTCGGAAAACTGGAGGGAAACAAGGCCGCAGTCTCTCGTCATTGCTACCCATTCGACGAGATTTTTTTCTGCTGGATATATATCATTGACATTGGCGAGTTCCATTGATATAACCTATACATGCACACCAGAGCCGGCTTTACAAATTGCGGGGCTCAATTTAACGGATGCTTGCGAGGCCCCCCCCCCCCCCACTCTTCGAATTTTTTTTTTACAAAACAAAAAAAAAAGGTTAATATGAATATAAATGTAAATGGCGGGGCCCCTTGCCAGGCGCTGGGCACAATTTGGAGCAATCGGTCAAATCGGCAAAAGGCCGGCCCTGATGCACACAGTCATCGCTTGCAGAGCACTCGCCCACTGCTGACCTAGCGGTTATTCCTTTGCCACTGCGGCAGTCGGAGTTTTTGATTACTGATAAACGTACTGGATTCTAGAACAGTTGAATTTTCATATATGATAGGCAGAGCTACTGTAACATTATTATTTTTTTTTAATCGAAATTAAACCAAGTTTAATTGACACACATTAATTAATGTATTTTTTTTTTTTGTATTCAAACAAGATTGTCTGCCATTATATTCCAGAGGTAGCCAAACGCGAGGTTCAATATCCGGAAATAGAATTAAGAAATGGCAACGCTATTGTTTCCAGGACATCTAGCAGTGATGTCATACAACCGCGACACCTTCCTGTTTTTTTGTGTTTTTTTTTTCTGGGTTGTTTTGATTTTTTTTTTGGTCGATTTCTGTTATTAAAATTGGGTTATTTATTGAGCTTTCCTTCTGGATTTTTTTTTTTTCGCAACTTTGAAATATCTGGATTAATGTCAAAATTAACCCATGTAGGTGTTGGGTTAATAAAATGTAATCGCAAGATTTTTCTAAATCGACTAATTAGCAGCCATACTAAAAAGAAGACAGAAATTACATGGAAGGGGTAAGATTTGGCAGCGAAGGCCACACAAGAATACTGGCTTGGCCCTTGGAAAGACATTGATTTTGAACATCGTAGCTTGTTTTTTCTTTTATTTTATCCTTGGCGAAGGGCCATTTCAACATCGATCTTACGGCTGGCCAACCATGAGCCACATCTTAACAAATTATTTAAGGGGATTAACTTAAAACACATATGATATGACACTGCTTTCTTATTCTGATATGCACAATAACATTTGCGCATGTCTGTGTGTGTGTGTCTGTGTGTGCCGCCTTATTGGTTTTCTGTCATTGTTGTTTGCACATTGCTGCATCGAATGTAAATGTCAGCCATTGATGAATAATTACTGAACTGACACGTGACTTGCGGCTTGTGTTTGTGTGTGTGTGTCTTGGTGTGTGTCAATATACGTATTTTTTCCACTCATGTCAAAGTGACACTGCAAAGTGTGTTTATGTCCCTTGTTGTCTGGGTCAAGGACGTATTAACTAGATAATATCATTTCTGGAAAGCCGGAACCATCAAAAACGAAATACATGTACTGAAAAAACAAAACAAACAGTCCTCCAAGACGGATTCCTTACACAACCGAAACAGCCCTGAAAGTCTTTGCAACCCCCTACCCCCCACACTACCGACGTTTTATTAACAGAAAAGCAGCGACATCTACACAATTTAGTTTAGGGTGGTCATGCGGTAAAGCGTTCGGGCTGAGGGTCCCGGGTTCGATCTGCGGTGTGGACCAAAGGATATTTCCAGGTCATGGTTTAAGTCTCCGTTATATCTTCCGTGGTGCATCTATGGTTATCGACTATCATGGGGGTGTGAAAGCAGGGCACTGCAAACATCGTCCCATTAGTGATTTATAGGATCTAAGAGATTTCAGCGTATCCTTGCAGGGACTTCACAAATACACACACACCAAACTTAGTTAGCAATAACCTTACCACTATATCCAGTGGTATTTAAATAAAATAAAAAAAAAATAAAAAGAACACGGAAAAAAAAAATCTTCAACTTGGTAAATCTCTGGTTTTATTTTTCTCAATGAGAATGACTTACTTCCTCTTTAAAGTAAGCTTATCTCTTTTACTCATGCTGTTAACCTAATCTCTTTTACTCATGCTGTTAACTTTATCTCTTTTACTCATGCTGTTAACCTTATCTCTTTTACTCATGCTGTTAACTTTATCTCTTTTACTCACGCTGTTAACCTTATCTCTTTTACTCATGCTGTTAACCTTATCACCTCTTTTACTCACGCTGTTAACTTTATCTCTTTTACTCACGCTGTTAACCTTATCTCTTTTACTCACGCTGTTAACCTTATCTCTTTTACTCATGCTGTTAACCTTATCTCTTTTACTCATGCTGTTAGAAACGCTCTCAGATCTTGTCTTGCCATGAGCAGAGATTTATAGATATTTAGAGGCCCTGGAGTCATAGAGGAATCTAAATGTTGGGGGCCCTTATAGGGTTAAATTTGATAGGAGTTTGTAGAGAACAGGGCTTATGGGAAAATGTGGGTCCGGGAGGCATATCCGATCGCCTAGTTTGACCTTTTAAAAAGATCGGCTCTGTTTCTGTTTTCACGTCCCATTTCATTATTATTTCTCTTTACTCATCTGTCATTCTGTTCAATCACGATACTTTGTGGTATGCACCCTACCTTTCTCTCTCTCTCTCTCTCTCTCTCTCTCTCTCTCTCTCTCTCTCTCTCTCTCTCTCTCTCTCTCTCTCTCCGCTTCCCCTCTTTACCCACCCTTAGGATACGTAAGCCCTGGTGGCTCAAGTAATGCGTCACAACGTCGACACGAATGCAACGGATTGAGTTAAAGCAGTTTGAGACACACACACACATTCACAGACACACACAAACAGACACACACAGACACACAAAGACTCACACAAACAGACAGACACACACATACACACAAAGACACACACAAACAGACAGACACACAGAGAGAGAGAGACACAAACAGACAGAAACAAACAAACAAAGTCACATACACAGACACACACACAGACACACACAAACAGAGATACTTAGTCTCACATACACAGACACACACACACACAAACTGAAAGACAGACACACACAGAGACAAATACACACACAAACAGACAGACAGACACACACAGACACACACATAGACACACACACAAACAGACACACATACATAGACAGACACACAGACAAAAACAAACAGTCAGACAGACAGACAAAGACACACACACACACATAGACCCATGCACACATTCAACTCTAAGAAGGTGATGATCAAAGTTGCTGACGGTGGATGTAAATTCTTGAATCCTCCATCCCCCCACCCGCCGTCCCCATTGCTCTAAGTCTTTTGAACGTGAGTTTGTGTGTGTGTGTGTGTGTCTGTGTGTGTGTGTCTGTGTGTGTGTGTGTCTGTGTGTGTGTGTGTGTGTGTGTGTGTCTGTGTGTGTGTGTCTGTGTGTGTGTGTCTGTGTGTGTGTGTGTGTCTGTGTGTGTGTCTGTGTGTGTGTGTCTGTGTGTGTGTGTGTGTGTGTGTGTGTGTGTGTGTGTGTGTGTGTGTCTGTGTGTGTGTGTGTGTGTGTGTGTGTCTGTGTGTGTGTGTCTGTGTGTGTGTGTCTGTGTGTGTGTGTCTGTGTGTGTCTGTGTGTGTGTGTCTGTGTGTGTGTGTGTCTGTGTGTGTGTGTCTGTGTGTGTGTGTGTGTCTGTGTGTGTGTGTGTGTGTGTGTGTGTGTGTGTGTGTGTGTGTGTGTCTGTGTGTGTGTGTGTGTGTGTGTGTGTGTGTGTGTGTGTGTCTGTGTGTGTGTGTGTCTGTGTGTGTGTGTCTGTGTGTGTGTGTCTGTGTGTGTGTGTCTGTGTGTGTGTGTCTGTGTGTGTCTGTGTGTGTGTGTGTGTGTGTGTGTGTGTCT
The DNA here is from genome assembly GCA_021962125.1 of Bulinus truncatus. Taxonomy (NCBI): domain Eukaryota; kingdom Metazoa; phylum Mollusca; class Gastropoda; family Planorbidae; genus Bulinus; species Bulinus truncatus. Next base: position 487,336 of record JAGDYQ010000189.1, read on the forward strand.
GTGTGTGTGTGTCTGGGTGTGTGTGTGTGTCTGTGTGTGTGTGTCTGTGTGTGTGTGTCTGTGTGTGTGTGTCTGTGTGTGTGTGTGTGTGTCTGTGTGTGTGTGTGTGTCTGTGTGTGTGTGTGTGTGTCTGTGTGTGTGTGTGTCTGTGTGTGTGTGTCTGTGTGTGTGTGTGTCTGTGTGTGTGTGTCTGTGTGTGTGTGTCTGTGTGTGTCTGTGTGTGTGTGTGTGTGTGTGTGTGTGTGTGTGTCTGTGTGTGTGTGTGTGTCTGTGTGTGTGTGTGTGTCTGTGTGTGTCTGTGTGTGTGTGTGTCTGTGTGTGTCTGTGTGTGTGTGTGTCTGTGTGTGTCTGTGTGTGTGTGTGTCTGTGTGTGTGTATGTCTGTGTGTGTCTGTGTGTGTGTGTGTCTGTGTGTGTGTGTGTGTCTGTGTGTGTCTGTGTGTGTGTGTGTGTCTGTGTGTGTCTGTGTGTGTCTGTGTGTGTGTGTCTGTGTGTGTCTGTGTGTGTCTGTGTGTGTGTGTGTCTGTGTGTCTCTGTGTGTGTGTGTCTGTGTGTGTCTGTGTGTGTCTGTGTGTGTCTGTGTGTGTGTGTCTGTGTGTGTGTCTGTGTGTGTATGTGTGTCTGTGTGTGTGTGTGTGTGAGTGTGTGTGTGTGTGAGTGTGTGAGTGTATGTGTGTGTGTGTTTCATTGCGATTCTGCGTGTCTGTCTTCTTTTGCTTGTGTCACTGTATTATTAGTGGATGTGTCTCTCCCCCCCCCCCGCCCCTCTCGTGAATTGTGGGTGTAAAGTTTTGGTTGAATTAGTGGTGGGATAAATTCTGAATATCCTTGCTCCTCCCTTCCCTCTCCAATCATTCGACAGAAATAACAACGTAAACAAGACATCCCCTCTCCTCCTCCTTCCTTTCCCTAAACTAAAAAAAAAAAGTCCCTGGGAGAGGACAGTCCAAGTATTTTCCCAGAGTAGCCGACAGCCCTAAGCTGGACTTCTGAAGATGAGAACAACAAGGACGCAGGGGAGGGGGGAAGGGAGGACTGGCGACGAGGGGGGGGGGGAGGAATTTGTGATCATCGCTATTAGTTAAGTGGAGGATATGACAATGACCGGGGGGGGGGGTTTGGGGGGGGATTGATTGTTTTTGAGGGGGGTGGGGGTGTGTTGGCTGAAGGACTCTGTGCGTCAAACTTGATGAATTATGACAAAGGAAAAACAAACATTAACAAACATTTGACAAACGACTTTTACTTTTTTGTTTTACTACTTTGGTAATTAAGGCTGTAAGTCCAGTATCTGACAATCAAAACTCGCTGTAGTAGTATCCACTAGTTTTTCAACACTAGTAGTATCCAGTTTCTTACAACCATAATTTTGTGTCTTTAGTAGTGTCCAGTTTCTTACAACCATAACTTTGTGTCTTTAAAAGTGTCCAGTTTCTTACAATCATAACTTTGTGTCTTTAGTAGTGTTCAGTTTCTTACAACAATAACTTTGTGTCTTTAGTAGTGTCCAGTTTCTTACAACCATAACTTTGTGTCTTTAGTAGTGTCCAGTTTCTTACAACCATAACTATGTGTCTTTAGTAGTGTCCAGTTTCTTACAACCATAACTTTGTGTATTAAGTAGTATTCTATTCAGTTTCTTACGACCATAACTTTGTGTCTTTAGTAGTGTCCAGTTTCTGTCAATAATAGCACTGTGTCTCTAAGTATATCCAGTCGAAGACTCTGTGTCTTTAGGAATGTTCAGTTTCAGACAATCATTACTTGGTGTCTTTAGGATTGTACACTTGCAGAAAACAATTCTCACAGAATGTTTTATTTAATTCTGACAGTCGTAACTCAATGTGGTCAGTGTAGTCTTATTCTGATTGGTTCTTCAAGACATAAATTTAAACTTTTAAACACCACATTAAGCCCCTCTTTAATCCGCCATAATATATTCCATATACAAAACAAAACACAAATCTAATAAAATAATAGCGATTTGGGTTCTGCGTTAAATCGAAAGTAAAGAATTAATACAACAGTATTCCAGTTTAAAATGCAATCATGAAAAAATCGGATCTGCCCGAAACCAAAAAATAACCTAGCCTACCGATCAAGCCTAAGGGGATATAACTCTATGCAAATGTTTTGCAGGGTGCAGCTAGTATTATTATATATTATAGTTCAAGTTTATTTTGTGGTTTGTCATTCTGACCCCTTTCAATTTCTTAAACAATTCGTCTGTCAATCAACTTTGTATTTTTCAAAAATTACTTTTCGTCTACAATAATATAATCAGAAATTGGTTTTAAAATTTTAGCAATTTTTTTTTCTAAAAGCTAATACCCATTTAATCGCGTTAATCCTCCAATCCAAAAACATTAATCCCGCAAATATTTATCGCGATTTTTAGCGGAAGAGAAATTCATCAAAAAAGGCCCTCAACTCTTGTGTTTTCGTCTTGTATCGCTGTTTTTGTTTGCACAAGAAACGGAAGATAAAGACAAGGGAATCACCCTGCTATGACGTCCGACGGTAGCGGTGAATTAATTTACCGGGAGTCCCCCTCCCCACCCCCCGAAATTAGTAGCAGTATCGATCTTTTCTAAAGATAATCGAGTACAAATTCATTAGATATATCGAATTTGTAGAGAATTGGTGGATCTGTCTCTTGGAGCAACATAGAAGCATGGGAACTAAGGGTTCAGGAGGCAAAATGCCCAGGGGCCCGGCGAGTTTTAGGAGCCCGGACTGAGCTGGCCAATCAACTTTTGAAAATATTATTATCAGCACGGGGGGGGCATGACAGCCCTGCCCAGGGGCCCGAAATTTCTGACGGTTGGCCTGCATAAAATGCCCAATGCTAATTACTGGGCTATTTCTGCTTGTTTGACAAAACAACATTAAGCCTTATTTATGTTTTAGAGAAGTTATCTTAAAAAATGAAATAGTCGATACCGTTAATAGTATTTGATTCCATAAAAAAAAAACAACAACAACACTTAATCGCTTGGAATGGAGCTATTTTAATTTATTTTATTCACTTCGATTATTTTCTATAAATATTTCATACTAAATTAGTAATCGGGGATATTAATTTCTTTTTTTTATTTTTTAAATCAAATTCGGGTAGTCGATTCCCAAGAAGAAATTGTGCCGCAGACGTGATCAGGCCCAGTGCCATGTTAATTATCGTCACGATTAGCTGCTGGTCTTATGCAAATTCTTTGGGTCATTAACAGATTGGACTTTCAGGATTAGTGGTCATGTTACTGTGAGGTTGCTTCGTGTTTGTTCCATGAACTGCCTTCCCCCGCGTCTGGGGGTGGGGGGGGGGTGGGGGAGGCATTAAATGTTGTCAGTGGATTGATTTCAGCCTCTGCGTTACTTCAGGTCACTCACTGGTGAATGCATCAAACTGATGTCAATCTATTCCAGCGTTTCTCAACGTTTTTCGCGACTGTACCCCAAAGGATACGAAAGTATGTCCACGATTCCATGTTACCCATCACTAGTGTACTTTTTCTTAAAAAAAAAACACACCCACTAAAAATATAGTGCACTAAACAGTAAAAAATTTTAAATACGGAGAAATGGCGATTTCCGCCAGAAAATAAAAGCACTGCATAATGCGATGATTGGGCAAACAAAATTTATTTTAGGTTTTAATGTTATTATCAGCTGATCATGTGCTGAATCTATCTATCTATCTATCTATCTATCTATCTATCTATCTATCTATCTATCTATCTATCTATCTATCTATCTATCTATCTATCTATCTATCTATCTATCTATCTATCTATCTATCTATCTATCTATCTATCTATCTATCTATCTATCTATCTATCTATCTATCTATCTATCTATCTATCTATCTATCTATCTATCTATCTATCTATCTATCTATCTATCTATCTATCTATCTATCTATCTATCTATCTATCTATCTATCTATCTATCTATCTATCTATCTATCTATCTATCTATCTATCTATCTATCTATCTATCTATCTATCTATCTATCTATCAGTCAGTCTGTTTTTCGTGTTCTATTGTATACACATACAGTTTATTAAGACTTAAGACTATTGAAACTAAATAATAAAAACGAAATGTTGAATCGAAAGCTGTAAAAAAATTATATGACGATGCACAAAATTGTTTGATAAATATTTTCAAATTACTTTTAGAAATAACATTACATTACTAATTAAAGAAATACTTGTTTTAGTTTTTAATGTCCTCATTGAATAGAGAAACTTCTCGTTTGTTTCTGGCCAGAAAAGATTTATATTTACTTTATTCCTTGCCCTTTATCTACGTTTTTTTTTAAAACAATAATTATTGCACGCCCTTCATGGAAATCGTAACTCCATATTTATGACATGAAAAATTTAACAGATGGGATTACGCAAAGCTGTTGAAAGCGAAAGTCGTGAAAAAGAAAGAAAAAAAAACAAACAACTGAAACACTTTCACTCACAGAAAACAAAATTAATTTCTCTAACAGGCAATAAAACAAAGTTAACGAAGGTTCTCATCTTAAGAAAATGACGTCCATTTAATTTAAACTTTTGGATTTTGAAAAAAAAAAAAAAAATTTATTCGAAGCAATTGTAAGCAAACTTTGTATGTCAAATTGGTAAATAAAAACGGAAAAAAAATGTGCAGAATAAAATTACGGAAGGAAACAACAACAACAGACTAATTCAAATAGAATACCGTATGAGAACTACTGCATCAAAAAACATTAAGAGAAACGATCAAATTAATGTATGTCTTTTAATTTTTTCTTTAAATGAAGTGACAGATTTTTCCCCATTTCTAAGTCAAAAGGCAATTTAAAAAAAAAAAACCGATTTAAAGTCGTCTGCACTGAAAAAATGGTTGCGTTCTCTGTCTATCCTTTCCCTGTCCCCCCCCCCTCCCCCTTTCATCCTTCTCTTTTTAATATTATTTGTTTCTCCGTCAATTGAAATCCGTCTATTAATAGGACACCTGTGCAGAAGAAAGATGTGCAACTGCAGCCGTACCCAAAGTATTCACCGTGAAATCCTGCCCCCCCTCCCCCCAACTCCCTTGCCTGCCTCCCCATTTCCCCCCCCCCCCCATACGATTGTAAGTTTAACAGCCTCCGTATGCTCTCAGATTGGAGAGTTCAAACCTCCCCATTGTTCGGATCAACCTGTTCATTTGATTGTACACTAGTCAAACAACGTCATATAGCAGTCAAGTTAAGGGGGTTTCGAGGACTATCGCTGCTTCTCCTTGTTAACCATAAATTAATAGTACAATTAACGTTTTTTTTTTAAAAAAAAAGGAACATTGGTAAAGGAGGGGGGTTGGGGGGCAGTTTTCTTCATTGAAGATCCCTCCTCCAATCATTTGCATTCTGCACTGATCTCACCATCCATTCCCACCCCAACACAAAAGCACAAATAAAAAAGCGTCCGATTATTTAATAAAATGTTAAATAAAAAGTCAAAAAGAATAAATAGATATAAAAAAAATGCGAACCATATTTGAAATAGAAGATTTTTTTTGAAATGTAATTTTTATCAATAACTAAGAGCCTAATTGGCACATCGAAAGCATGTCCGAAAAATACAAAAAATTCCAGTTAAGAAATGATGAAAACAAGAGGGCGAGAAAAACTGTCTTTAAGGAATCCCACGGTGCTGCCCCCTTCCCCACCCTCTCCTTTTCTTTTTACTTCTCAAGTTTCTGTTAGTTTTGTACACTTTTGATTTGCTCCCTTCTCTAACATACAGACGTCTTTTCCCGCCTTGTTCCCAATGGTTGTCGCGCGTGCGTATTTGTTGTTCCCAGATCAATCGTCCAAGTGCCGAACTGGTTAAAAGTCACGAAGTCAAATGGAACAAATCGAAGCCATTTTTATTTAATTCTTTTTTTTTTTTGTTTTCATTTAATTTTCATCAGGGCATTACTTCAATGACATTTAAAACTGAACAAAAAAAAGATTTAGGTTAATTACTGAAAATGATTTTCTTTCAAAATAATGAAAACATATTAGTAAAAAGGTCTGTCGCCAGACACTTTGGGGCCCCCTAAAATCTCTACCATCTGGGCCCGTCTGATCAAACAAAACTCACTAATCCTAGTTTACCTTATGTAACTTATTTTACCCGAAAGACGCACCCGACAAGGGCAAGGATCCATGACGTTTGTATGGGCTGCGCCCCAGGCCCGTAGCCAGGATTATTGGATTGGGGGGGCGGGCGAAGAAATTTTCGGGGGGGGGGGGCGAAGAAATTTTTTTCGGGGAGGTGGGGAAGGTGCCGAATAAATGATCCTGGGGCACAGGGGCGGATCTAGACAACTTTGACGGGGGAAGGGGCAAATCTTTAACCCCGGGGGGGGGGGGGGCAAAATTGTTTTCATTGTTGAAAATTGGTCTTAGAACCAAAAATATTTCGATAATTTAATGATGTATTACCTAAACTTGCGATAACGGGGGGGGGGGGAGCATGACCCCCCCGGCCCCTCCACCTAAATCCGCCCATGGTCGGGTAGAAGAAATGTTCGGGGGGTGCGAAAATGGAGGCGCGAAGCGCCGAAAGCTTGGAAACGGAGAGGAGGGGTTTGGGGAGGGGATCTGAGTGAGTCCCTCCCCAAGAAATTTTTTGCAGTTCCATATCTAGAATGGTGCATTTTAGTACCGATTGTTTAGCTATCAATTAGAAATATATAATTTTTAACTACGTTTCAATAATGCATGGCATGTTGCAGTTTTGTTAAAAATAATTTAAATAGTAAAGAGTTTTAATGATAAAAATTTATTGAGGCTGAGCAATTTCTGATTCCTGTTGGGTCATTCCATGTCAACTCAACCAGTGGTGTTCACCCGACCCTCTCAGATCTTCCTGAATTTTCAGGGCTTGTACATTCAAAGTTGAGTGATTCTTGAAAATTTCAGACCATTTGGTCAAAAACTTTCCGAGATATGATATTTTAAAGTATTAAGGGTAGTCGCGAGTTCGCGTGACATTTACATTTTCGCGATATTTGAACGTGAATATTTCAAAAACTAAAAGAGTTATCAGACTGAAATTTTCAGTATTTACTCATTGTTTTATTCCATATAAACCACTACGGGACTTGTTTTTGTAGTGCCATTATTTCATCTCCACGATAACCGATGGTTCAATGAACATGGAGGCATCACGGGATACAAAGCTAGGTGGACTTGTGTGGCTTTAATCAACTTTCCCTAGGACCTGGAAAAGTTCCCTTGGTTATCGCCGATGATCGAACCCATGACACTCAGGTCGAAAGTCGAACATCTGCACCACTCGGCAGGGGTTACCTGTTAGATATGTATGAGCCCACTCTATAATCCCAGCAGGGGTTATAGCGTGAAAATGTTACAGCATGGGCCAGGCATTCTACAGCAGGGGCCAGGCAAAAGCAGGGGGGGGGGGCAGGTAATACATTTTACTAAGTAGAACAAATAAGCAGAGGGGCCAGACAAAACGATAGTTTTAATTTTTTAGCCATTATGCCAGTAGCATAGCGAGATTAACTCGTGCCCGGGGCACAATACCTTTTTAGCTCCCCCCCCCCCCATTCGAAAACCATGTAATATTATATGCTTTGCGGACCATTTGGCGCCCCTTTGTGAGTAGCGCCCGGGGCATAATGTCCCCTTTGCTCCCCCCACTACGCCACTGCATTATGCTGCCCAGAATGCGTTCAATGTCAGCTGTGGATCATCGCCAGACGTTCTCTTGAGCGTGAACGAGGGCTCCAGCCAATGGCCCTCAGGTCGACAGTCGGTCACGTCTATCAGTCATATAGGGCTCAAACATTTTTGGGGCCCTAGGCAAAGAAACGTTTCGGGGCTCTAGGCGAAAACTACATCGAGGGGGGGACCCTAAAATCTCTAACTTTAGTGGCACATTCTGACCCTCCCTCCCCCTCCCTAAGTTAAGTCCCCAACAGGAGGATTCATTAGTTCAGTAGGAAGGGGGGGGTCCTTGGTGGCTGCCTAGTTGGCTTGTCCGAACGGCTCTGACCGCAGCACATTATTTCATATAACGTTTTTATCTGTTTACAACGGGCAAGGTTGTTACGGTTAGATGATCAACCAACCGTCCTCTTTTTCAGGGTGGACTATTCTCAATTTTAAAAGTTCTGTATCCCCCTCCCCCCCCACACCACAAGCAAAAAAAAAACAAAAACTTGTCTTTTTTTTTTTCTTTCTTTTTTTTGTCTTCCTTTTCGCTATTCGACATCTATGCTAATCTGTAAATCTCTGTACTTACTCGATCAATGTCTAGCTGCAATTCTCTGTACTCGACCGATGTCTAGCTGTAAATCTCTGTATTCGACCGATGTCTAGCTGTAAATCTCTGTACTCGACCGATGTCTAGCTGTAAATCTCTGTACTCGACCGATGTCTAGCTGTAAATCTCTGTATTCGACCGATGTCTAGCTAATTCGTTGTGGCAGTGGAACTATTGAGATTTCTATAATTAATCGCAATATTCCAGCTGCAACACATGCCTCAATAATAAGGGTGTTTCATAAAGCTTATGTTTCTAATATATTATTAGAAGATTTACAATAAATAGTCATTCAGTGTGTGAAAGTACACATTCAAGTAATAATTCACGTGCAAGCAATACAATATTGATACAAAAGTTGTTTTTTTTACTATGAACTTATTACAGTGATTTCTGTGACATTATTGCTATAATAAAATGTTTGTTTCATTAACGTTTTTTATTTTTTTGCTTCAGATTTTTATTATTTCAATATTTTTACTTATCAAAAAAGTTGGCATCTTTTATTGACGTGTACAAAAGACCTGCAACCGCCATTTTAAAATTAGGCGCTTCACATAATTACAGTTTTAAAGAATATCACATCAGCATCTATATGTGACATGGGAAAACCTCCGCCCGTGGGCCAAGTACGGCACGTTGGACTGTTTGATCCGGCCCGCGTATTCAATTTAAGTAGATTTAACCTATATTAATTCATAAAAATACACCATACATTTGTTCCATGCCTGGCCCTTCAGTTTAATTTCTGCACTTAAGAACTGTGCCAAAGCATGACCTATATACCGGGATATGTGTTTAGTTGAACAAAATGTACTCAACTGTGGACTATGAACATTATTGACGGACTTGGTTCCCAAAGCTGCCACGCCCTTTTGATTATGACAGGGAAAAACAGGTTTTCTGTTTTATCGCGTACTGTTTTACTAATACAACTTTTAAACCGTGGCGTAAAAACAGGAATATATACCTAATAGCACAAAGACCGCAAATGGGCAATACCTTAGTCTACGCCCCCATCACTTAAACTGGTTTCCATTATTTAGTCCTTGATAGCTAAATATTGGAACCAAGCCCTGCAATTTTTATGTCAACTTAAAAAAGAAACAAAAAAAAAAA
>JAGDYQ010000189.1:497247-551083 GCA_021962125.1 Bulinus truncatus
GTTTATTTTGCACAAAAAAAGACGGATCCAGTCTTAAAAATGACACGAATAAAACTGACAAACCCATTGAATCCAGTAATTCTACTATAGAAGAGTTAGGTGATATTTTAAATGATGGTACTCAAAAAATATCCAAAAAGTCAACAGCAACGGAAGCAGCACTTGATAAGTTTGCAAAAGTTGTTGAAAAAGTGAAGGCAGCAGCGCAGAAAAATGCCCAAAATAACTCTGAGCCAGAGTCCAATAAACCAGCAGATGATACAAATGAATCTTTTGCAACAATGCTTAGAAAGTCACACCTAATGTCTCTGGGGGATGTCACAGGTAGACTTGTGGAAGGCAAAATATTTGAAGTGATGGGTGATGATTTATACATTGATTTCGGAGGAAAATTTCATTGTGTATGCCCACGACCAAAAACAAATGGAAAGTAAGTTGGGTTAACACTTAGATTTTGATTCTTCTCTATTCTGATAATAAATCAGCTAATGACTAATGATCTCAAACAACAATGGCTTCAATGACATGCATGGTTATTTTTTTTGCAGCACTACGCTTCCATCCAAATGTGTGGCAAATGCAATCATTCTTTTTTTTCAGGTTCCGTCGTAGCCTAACAATGTCGGAACTAACCATTTTCATTCAAATTATAATACTTAGCCAATAAAACCGAAAATGTGCACTAAAGCAGTATCTATTCCCCCCCCCCCCGAAAGTCATTAAAATTAGTGTAAATATTCTTCCTAACACTCATAGAATCGTATCCCTAACACTTTTAAAATCATCTCCTTAACAATCTTATGATATTCTCCTTGATAGAAAAAAAAAATTATCCCTAATATACAAAATTTCAGAATTTATTTTTTAAAATGATTGTCTGGGATAAATATTGATCCATTCTCCCCAATTAGTACTTTCTCTCCACTGGGCATACATTTTAACCACTATGCTATTCATTCATACCTTTATTAGTCAATTTAAGGTTTAAATGCACACTTACAGTGTTTTTTTTGCATATCCCTAGGGGCTATGCAGGAGCATGCACCAACCAGGGGCGAGGCGTGAGTGTTGGTGGTCTAACTCTTAGAGAAAAATGTATTGATATTTTAATGCTATATACAAAGCACAAACGGACAAAGATTTATACATTTGTATAAAGTATTGGATTAACAACTTATACGATTTATATAGCTATAAAATGGTCCTGTGTTTATTGAATAGGCTATAGTTAGCATGATCATTCATAATAAAATGACTACAAGTTTTAATATATATAACATTAGTTATATATTAATTGTATATGTTGTTAGTCTAATAATTTATATAAAACTATTTACATTTGTGCTTTGTATATAGCATAAAAACATCAATAAATTTTTCTCTAAGAGCTAGACCGGCAACACTCACGCCTCGTCCCTGGCACCAACATATAATTTTCATCGCAAAAAAGGTTGAGAGAGGTCTAGACAGATGCATAGCCATAGCATTACTGGGTAGTATGCAGCCCCGTAGCAAAGTGGGGGGCACTAGGGGGCCGTGCCCCCCGCTAGTTTTGGAGTGCCCCCCCACCACCCCGCTTAAAAAAGAAAAAGAGGAAAAAATAAAGAAAAAGTAACTAAAATGAGAAAAACTGCCCCCTTGCTGGGTATTTGTGCCTTTGACCTGGCTACGGGCCTGGTAGTATGTACTATTGCAATTGACTTTCAACTGATGTTGGCTTGTGATTCTTTTGACATTATTGTTGTTAAAAAGTCTAATTTGGCTAATATAGGCAAAGGGAATGTCTATTCGGACAGATGTGTATAGTAGATACTCAAATGCTTGGCTATTCAGACTCAATCAAAATGTGTTTTAGTTTTGTATGTATTTAATTCTGGAAAAATTATGATATTTTAAGAAACTTTTCATTGTATGATGGGGTTGTTCTTTATGATGATCATGTAACTTTTTTTTTTCCTTTTTTATTAATTATTTTAATTCTCTTATTATTATTTTTACTTTATTTAAACTATGTACTCTTGAATTTTAAAAAAAACTAGTTCGAGATATTTACTAATTGTGATGCAAAAATGCTGATGTAGTGTGTGTTTTTTAAAGTTTATATACCTATATAGTAATCTTGATAATTTAATAACCGTCTCAAGTCTGTCTTATGTGGATCAAAAGTAAAAATGCTGTTTCCTGTAAATATTTTAATGGCTTCTTGCCTGCATCTCGATCTGATAAATGTATAAAATTTTACATTAGTAAACTACCAGTAATGGCTATGTACATGTGTGTGAATAAAGCATAGACTAATACATGTCTGAATAGCAAAGTTCAAGTTAATTGTTATAGTAAGGTAGCTTACTCAGTAAATTTTCTCTAGTACTGGAAAATTCTGATTTGTTGCAAATTAAAATAAAATAGTATTTAGCTTATTGACATTGTGTAATCCTAATGGCTGCACAAGCCGGCGTAGACAAATTGTGAGTGTTGCCAGTCATATTTATAGATTATACTATTTTATGTTAATGTTTTATTGAATATATTTAGCAGAAACATTCAAAATAAAATGACTACCAGTTTAAATATAAATAGCATTCATTTATAACTCTATAGTATATAGCTTTATTATTTATAAAAAATATATAAATTGTGACTATGTATATAGCTTCAAAAACATCAATAAATATTCTCTAAAAGTTATGACCTGAAACACTCATGCCTTATCCCTGCAAGTAGATAAAAGGCTTATTAATGAAACATAATTACAATGGGTTGATGAAATTTTGATCAAATTTACCAGTGTTACAAAACAAAGATAACCATCTCTGTGCGACTTGAAAGATTATTTTCATTTTTTATTATCTTTAATTGTATTATGAAAAACTTAGTGTGAAAAATTTGTCTCAGAATTAGACAGTGCTTTAGCATTTATTTCTGTGCATCTGTAGAAATTTGTGTAAATGTAGAGGAACACAAAAAAAGTGTACCCCATTGTTGTTTTTTCCTTTTTTTATGGAAGTATGAAAAGTGAAATTATTTTAATCAACATAACTAAAATCTTTGTATTGTCTTTTATCAGTCTTTATCACAGGGGAACTAAAGTAATAGTCAGTCTTCAATGCCTAGAGATGAGTTCAGCATTTTTGGGTTCAGACATTCACATAACCCTCCTGGAAGCAGATGGCACACTTATGGGTCTAAGTTCTACCAAGAGAAACAGGTCATTACATTTTTTTTACATCATCTCATAAACCTTTATGACTTGAAACTTATTTAAGTTTAAAAACCTTTCAATTAACATGGAAGAAATTAAATAATGCATTCACTTTTAAAAGAATTGTAAATTGCCTAAGCTACTAAATATATTGGTCCTAAAACCATGAGAAGCTGGCCTATTTTACAACACTCAACTTCATTCTACATGCAAGGAAATCAAACACATTGTGGCTGAAAAACTATCATGGCATCTCTTTGTTTGAATTCTCTCAGTGATTCTGAAAGTAGAGATTTAATCTCCCAGCCCTCAGCACATTAGGTCTGCCATGTAGGTCAGCAAGCCACTTGGCTTGTTGACCTTGTGGTCCACAAGTTGAGGGGTACTCAAAAAAGCATATAATCAACTGTTTCCTCAACTTCACCACCGTGGCAGCTCCAGGAATCAAGATTCGACCATATTCTCCCAAAATAAACTCCTAAAGGGCAATGCCCCATTTGAAACTAAACATAGCAATTAGAGTCTGTTCTCTCCTCCTGAGCCCCCACCTCAGATCAATCTTGGATGAAAGGTCCAAGTTTCGCCTGACATACATCATCCTCTTACCATTATATGAACATGAGGATCACCAATTTAATTGAAACATGATTAACATTTTTGCCTATGTAAGTCTAGACTGAAATGCCACTTTTTAATAACTGAACATCTCTAATGGGAAGGTTGTCTCTAGATATTACTAATATTAAATAAAAATAATGAATGATCACATACAGTTTTTTTTATATGTATATAACTTTAATAATTGTTTTTTTTTCTTTTTTACTTTCATTGCAGATCAAGTCAGAAAACATCGTAGTATCAAGCCCAACATTGATTTTAATTCATTTTATGTACATTTAAATAAATACCCATTCGCTGTGAGTTTAGGAAATTAATGTGAAATTATTCATTAAAAATTATATTCAAAACGGGTATTAAACAATTGTTTTATTATTTGAGCAGATAGAAAGCATAACTGTTGTTTCTTTTTGTGTGTATGTGTTATGTTTAACCTCTTGAAAGGGAGTGGGGGTAGCTTGACCATGGGTCTTTCAGTCAGTTGCAGCTTGACCATGGGTCTTTCAGTCCGTTGCTTTCTAACATTTTGTACAAAAATCATCTCTTAAATTGTTTTTTCCTTCAAAAAAATAATTACTATAACAGAAAATCATATGATCAGCCTGAATCGCACACATAATTTCCAAAATTCAGAATGTGCATCCCTTGTTTTGATAACGTTTTCTAAAAAGCTCCAATATTTAATGGATATGACCTCTTATAATTTATTGTAATAAATTACTGGATCATTAGATATCAATCAACTCCTAATATTTATTCAGCAAAGTCAATGAAAATATTGTAATTTAGTTTTCCTAAGGTTTGGCATTTTTATTTGCCATATTCATTTTTTTAATACAGTATTTTTTTAATTGACGATGTTGTTTTAGAATTCATTGCATTTGTTAATCAATTTGTCAGAAATCCTTATTAATTCCCAATTAGTCTTCTTTTTTAATATGACTGCTATTTAGATCAATATTTATGTGCTAAAAGACCAAGGCTACAGGCTGTCTAGTTCCTTATTTTATTAGACATTGGTAGAGGACTTGTCCTGCTTTACTCAGTAAACAGCTTTTTATCTATCCAAGTTATTTATTTTTATGTTTTTCACTCCTTTTAGTCCTATATTTCAATAAAACTTTTTAAGATGCCAGTTATCTTTTATTCATTAGAACAACATTATTCATACAAAAAAAAGTCTTCTTGAGATGAAAAGAAAAATTTTCTTCTTTCTTATTAGGTTGAAATGCAAGATAGATCATTTGCATAGCATCCTTATGCTAGTAGTAATATATTTAAAAAGTTGTGCCTTTCCTTAATAATGGTAAAGAAGGATTAAATACTCAAAGTAGTTTACAGTTATCTTTTTGATGTCCTTTAGAACTTTAAAAACTAAAAAAATTAAGATTCTTAGAGATAACACACACTAAAGCGAGAAGACAATAAAAATCAGATTAAAGATTTAATTATTTTATTTACATTTCAACAATAGTAAATATACATAAAATATGTGTAAGCATAACAATTCTCTTAATGGAAGTGGAAAAATGTTTTTCTTAAAAAGTTCGTTGTGGTAATGCGTAGATTAATGGAAGAATCGACTTTGTCGAGTAAGAAGGTCACATTGGTAAAGATTATACACGTTAATGATCAGGGAGAGCTCTACAAATTTTCTAAATTAAAAGAATGATATATAAGTATTTTTCATTGCTCAAAAAAAAAAACATTTTTAAATATTCCTCTACTTTAAAATTAGTATATATCAGCACATCAGTGTATATAAAATAATTGGAGCAAATGACTTTAAACTTTACAAGTTTATAAAAACACATAGACAAAAAAATTCATTCTTGTGCTGCATTGTCTTAAAAAAGTATGTACAAAAAAATTGCATATGTATATTTGATTTTAAGGCCACAAGTATTGCACATCTGATAAAAGAAATATTTAGCTTTCAACATTGTTAAAAGAGAAAATATAAAAGCATAAAATACATTGAGAGAAAAGGTATTGATATGTTTTCTTGTAAATATTTAAAATTGTAGTCTTCTGTGATGTAGATTGTGTTTTTTAAAGAAACAAATATTGCACACATGTTAAATGTAAAGAAAAAAAAATCACTTATAAGAATATAAAATAAAATTTTGCTTTTTTAATTGGATCAGAGGCGACATAATTTAGATGCTTTTGTTAGGCCTATTTGGAAAAAAAATAACCACTCATGTTAATGTGCTCCAAAAGGCTGTGAATTTAAATTAAAGTTACATTTTTAGCATTGTCTTTAATAGTAATTAGTGAATTTCGAAAAATTGCCAATGATGTTTAAAAATAAATCTTCACTATTTGTACTTGGTATTAAAATACAACTGTTATCTGGCCATCCATAACCTAAAAATTCATTAACCGTTTCATTGAGAGCTGTCGCTTTGTCACTTAATTATTATTGCTCTACAAGTCGTATGCTATTATGAATAGATCTTATCTGTTTTAATTAGCCAGTATAACGGTAGAAACCACAACAGATGCTACACAGTAAACAATTTATACTTTTTGTTTATGGGATTATTTTTTTTTCCGTTTACATAAAAACGGACGTCATCCAGAGCATTATGTTCCTTACTACACCATATGTTGTGACAGCAGCGGATGACGGGAATGGGGGCGTGACAAGTTTGAGGATTTCATTGCAAGTAGACGTGTGGCACTGAATACGCTCACCCTCATGAATGTCATGGAGTGTTGCACAAACTGCACTGACCATTAATGTCTATTTGTCCCATTTTTTTTTTTACCAGAATAATTGTTTTCTTTCTTTTTCACTTCTGGGTTAGAATTCCTCTTTTTTTTTCCTGAGGTATGATTGTTGTTTTTTACTTTTGGAATTCACCAAAACTGATTTTTATATATGAAGAAGTAGACTTGAACTGAATGTTGCAAATTGTGATTGATTTGCGATGTTGTGCGTGGTGATTTTTTTTTCAGGCAAATTTCATCCATTTTAATGAATAACAGAAATGAACGACAGCTGAGTTTCTATGTGTCTTCCCCCACCCCCTTCCTTTTTAGTGACGATTAACGGCGATGAATTGTCAGTCATATAGTCAGTAGGCCAGCTCCGCACCCCAGGGACGGTAAGGCTTGACTGAGTTGTTTCCTTGGTTCTGGCCATGGTTCTGATATGCGGCGCTGGAGTTCTGGGCCGACATCATGGATGACACAGAGTTCATGTTCAAGGCGGAGACCGGAAACTGTGAGTGCAGGTTAGGGAGGGTGGAGAACAGGGGCGGTGAGATCTGCGACTGGGCCATGGAGTTGTGGTTCATAGGCGTGACCGGAGCGGTGGCGGCGGTGGCTCCGGAGCTGCTTGAGAGGCGCATGTGGCCAGAGAGGATGGAGTCCGTCTGACTGTGCCTCTGAGTGTCCGTGAAGGAAGAGCCGGCGGAATAGATCCCGGAGGAGCCTCCTATGACCCCGCCTTGGTGCGACGACGTCGACATGGGGGTAGCCATGTGCTCCGTCTGTCCCAGGTGGTGATGCTGGCTCTGGATCACGCCGGACATGGGCGTGGACGCGGTCGACCCGGCGTACTGTGTCGGCGGCGCGAAGCTCCCGTGGTTGGCCATGCCGGCCATGGAGCTCATTCCTCCCCAAGAGTTGCCCTGCAGCGACGCCTTCGCCGCGGCCTCCCTCTGGGCCGAGTAGCACTGGAGGTGTCCGAGGAGCCTCAGGCGGAGTGGGTCCTGCAAGTCAAGGCCCTCGACGGCCACCAAATAGCGGGCCACCTCTGCGGCGCACTCCCTGAACCCGACGCTCCTGTAGTCCACAGCGACAGCGTGAGGGTCGAAGTTATAGTTGTTGATACCTGATGAAAGAAATGAAAATAACATTATTAAAACTCAGTTTGTTGGTCAACGTGTGTATTTTGATTTGAATTTATGACAAATTTTATACTAAAATATAGGCTATACTGTTAGTCGTTTTAAATTAAACGGAATCAATAAGTGTTTTATAGCACATAACTTTTCCCTGTCTTGGCAGGTGTTACATTTGCATTGCCAAATTGTCGTTTCCATCTTGTGTGGAAAATAAACACAGAATGTACTTTTTTGTTTTCAATTTATTTTTTTTTAAAAGTCTCTTTTTTCACATTTAATTATTCAAACTCTTTAAAAAAAAAAGGCGAGACAAAAACACCATAGCATCCTCTCAAATGTTTACTTTTTTATTACCTTTGGGATGGGTAAAATTAATTCACCATATTTTTTTATTAGAATACCGTTGAAAAAAATCATAACAACTACAATAATGAAAGACCCTAAGCCGAGATAAAAGGAGACAGGGGAAAAAAAAATAAACTGTTGACCGAGATATAATAAATCTGGCTGTCTTCCCGGAACATGTTTTTATTGACTTAGATGAAAATCTCAATGTTTGTGGCCAGCGTTCGTTGCGTCCTTGATCTCGTGTCAACAACGTCATCCTTGCCATATGCCACATGCATTTGTATGCCGAAATCTAGATATTTGGCTTTCATTTCGTTTTAGACTTTATATCGTTTCACATAATTTATTGTCATTTTTTTAATTCATTATACAATTAGTAAGTATCAAAAGCTATATTTTTTATATATGCAAATATAAAGGTTTTTGCAATGCTTTGGGTTAATTAGCAGTATATAGCGTACAATGAAATAAAATTAAACGATGAAACATTATTTTAACAGCAATAATTTTATTCTTAATGTTTCATAATTTCTTAGATTATGGTTTTATATTGTCTCCAAATTGGCCGCGTGGTCCGTGAGCCACATTGAACATTATTTATTTCATTTTTATTCATTTTTTTCTATCGTTTCAATGTTTAATTTGTTGGTCAGCTCCGGTCAAAGGGAGACATCTCCAGCGGTCATTATCCCATCCCCAGTCGGCGAACGGTGTCAGACAGGCCATCTCTGACCTGTTCAAATATTAGCCGGTGTTTATTACGAGCACACCACTGCCAGTGATGCCTAAGATATGAAAATCGCCTTCGCTTCTCACCTTGTTTAAAAAAAAAAACCAAAACAACTAACCACCGTGGGATTCAGCCCTCACCCCTCACCCCCCCCCCCTTAAATCTAACATCAAACTATCCGCACACCGTTTCATCTTTTGGACCGATTTTTTCCCCCTTCATGTGACTTCTGTTTCACGCTTGCTTGTGAGTTGACAATAAAAAAAAAAGAGGATTCATAAATTTCCGGTTTTACGATAGCAGGTCAAATATCAAATCTATGTTTTTGTTTTTTTAAATGTAATGCGAAAAAAATAAATTCTTCGGGTGTGTATGGAGTCTGTAATTGAGCACCAAAACATTATCAGGATGAAGTGAATGCAGCTATATTTTGTGACAGTTATACGCCGTCATCCAGTGCCTTTCGGAGCATTAGGCAGGGAGATATCTGGGGGAGGGAGGGCCCTTCAGCAAATGTTCCTGAAGGGGCTCTCTTAGAACAATATTTAAAAGACATTTACATTTGAAGGAGCCCTTATACCAGGGGGGTTGCTGAACGTGCATGTCAATAAGAACGTTCCTGCCTTAGCCCGCCCATTCTCCATACACACTTATAGAAAAGGGTTATTGATGTAGGCTATGAAACATTTATTGATATAGGCAATGAAACATTTATTGATATAGGCTATGAAACATTTATTGATATAGGCTATGAAACATTTATTGATATAGGCTATGAAACATTTATTGATATAGGCTATGAAACATTTATTGATATAGGCTATGAAACACTTATTGATATAGGCTATGAAACATTTATTGATATAGGCAATGAAACATTATTGATTAAACCACTGACCTTTTTGGTGCAGTATCTTTAGGTGATCAACTGTCATCTGAAGGATTTCTGCTTTTTCAAGTTTCGCCGAACCCTGGATTGGGGGAAAAATAACACTAAATAAATCAACAATGTAAACATTTGATTGTAAGATTGTTTAAAACAACAAAGCTATTCAGAGCGGGTGGTTGGGGAGGGGGGGGAGATAGAAAGAAAGAGAGAGAAAAATAAGAAAAGCCCGATAAGAACAACATGCGCTGTAGCAGGGCCGACGAATACATGTGAGGGGTTCCCCTCCACGCCGGGCTTATTAATATGCTATAAATTGGCCGTCGCTGGGGGTGGGAGATTAGAGAGACCCCACTCGTTGGTCATTGTTATCTCGTTGTTGTTGTTTTTGTTTTATTGTTATTTATTACTACCCGCATCTATGTCCTAGCCTTCCCCCCCCCCTTTTTAAAAAAAAATTAACGGCAAACAATCGTATCCATGCTCTACGACTGCTCCGACAAAAAAAAAAGGGGGCCATTTATCGACCACTGCAAATAGGCCTACCTGTGGCTTTTTTTTTTTCTTTTTCTGATTGGCTTCAAAATTGAAGTAAATTGTTTTAATCGTTTTCATTTCCCCCGCTCCTCAATCGTCGTTTGTACTTATTAGCGATTGTCTTCCGTTCAAGCCGAATAACTTGCCGAGAAAATTGACTCGTCGATATTTTATATGTAGAAATGAAAGATTAATGGGCATAACAAAAAAAATAATAATATAGGCCTTCATAACAACATTTTTTAACGTATTCCCGTTAGAATCAGAACTGAACCAAAGAAAGTTAATTGCCGATAAGAGAATGGAAGGGAAAAGAGCTGTAACTCTCTATGGACCGATCAATGCCAGTTATCTTCCCGTTTTTTTTTTCTCTCTTCGTTGCAGTAACCGTGCAAGAGATACCGATTGTTCCCAATCTATGACATTTACCGGTGTCGCGGAATAATCGTCTGCTCCACTGAGATTTAATACTGCCAGTTGGTACTAGTAATAATAATGTCAGCCGCGTGGAAAATCTGAATGCACAATCTGGAAGACACCTCTTAGGTCAAAGAAAAATTAAATGGCTTCGTTTTTTGTTTTTTCTTTTATCTTTTGCATATTTTTTTTACTTAATTGGTATTTTTTTATATTATTTATCATCGTACAGATTTCTGCTTTTAAATAACAAAATCAATACAGTTTTTTTACTTCAGATTTACAAGGGTAATTTGGCGCAATTTTATTTAGGCCTAAACGATTTTTTTTATTTTAAAGCGTGATGTAGGCAGGCCCGTATTGTGCGGGGGAAGGGCCAGGGGGGCCGGTTCCCCCTGCGTTTTGTCTGGCCCTGCTGTAGAATGCCTGGCCCCTGCTGTAGAATTTTCACGCTACGGGACTGGATGTAGGCATGTGTAAAGTCCCTGTAAGGATGAGATGAAATCCCTTAGATCCTATAAACCACTAATGGGACGGTTTTATGGTGCCCTTCTTTCATCCCCAACATAGCCGATAGTGCAATGGCCATGGAGGCACCACGGGAGATATATCGGGAACTTGAGCCAAGACCTGAAAAATTTCCTTGGTCCTCACCGGAGATCGAACCAGGTACCTTCAGGTCGACAGTCGAGCGCGTTACCGCACAACCATCCTCGGATGTAGGCATACCTTTTGAACCATATATGTATGTTCTAGTAAACTCTTAACTTTAATTTTAATTGATATTTGTGGGGAAAATTTGGAAACAAAAAAAAAAATATAGGTGTAATAATTCAGCCTACCTGCTTTTCAAAAGCCGAGGGCACCAATCGACGCAACTCTGACAGACTTGTGTTGATTCTGTCCCTTCTTCTCTTTTCAATAATCTAAAAAATAAATTATAAATAAAATATCATAAGAAGTTTATAACTGGATTGTAAAATACAACATGTGTATGATTGTTGGCAGTAGCTCAGCCAACTTCGGCACTCTGTGTTATCACACTGTGATCTCAATTATCTTCCATGATACCACGCTCAGATAGTATTCTGTTGCATTTGTATTATTTTGTGCAGGGTCGCCGAATGAAGTTTGGGGGGGGGGGCGGGGTGGGGGGGCGGCGTAGCAATGGCGTGTGGCCGCCCATTTTTAAAAAAATCAATTAATTAAAAACGTATTTTTAAAATTACACATAATGTAATAAAAATGGAGAATTTCAGCCCTAGATGCCCCCTCCCCCCCCCCGTTACACTTAAGTTTTATGGGCCCAATGGGGGCAACGTATTGTGCTTCTACCGCCTGTCATATCTCCTGCCCCAAATAATTATCCCAATTAACCCATACAAAAGAAACAGACATTCACCTAGTAAAGTTGTCAACACTTATCTGAGCAAACATAACTTGTTTATCCTTCCATCACCTAGTAAAGTTGTCAACACTTATCTGAGCAAACATAACTTGTTTATCCTTCCATCACCTGGTAAAGTTGTCAACACTTATCTGAGCAAACATAAATTGTTTATCCTTCCAAGAAAACAACTTCTCTTTGTTGACGTCCATTTGACGGCTTCTTAACACTATTCTGGTTTCAAAGATAAATCCATGCATATGATATGTCAAACATGATGACAGAGCTCAAATTATTGTTTCTTCTTTTCTGTGTTAAACGTGATATTATTGTTTTAATATATTCTGGCAAGTATTTCACTTTTTTTTAAATCTAAGACAAAGATGTCCGAAGTAGGATTATGAATGTCAACAGTTTTGTAAGAGTTATTGTTCATGATTATACCATAAAGGAGAGATGAGTGTGTATGAAGCACAATTGTAAACTGTGCGTCCAGTCATTCACGTTCAATGGCACTGGTCAGTGGACCCTGCAAGTCAGAGTGATGTATGCTCTGGTTATGACGTCTTCGATCAAGATGGCGGGTGTTATTATATACCCCCCCATCTCTCACTCCTTTTACTTCCAACACCCCCCCACACACACACACCACACACACAAACTCTCTTTTCATTACTTCCATTTTTTCTCCTCCTTCCCTTGAACGCACGTGCACACACACACACACACACACAAACTCAGAAAACAAAGAGTTCCAGAACTCACCCCTCTTCGCTTCTTCCGGTCTGTGATCTGGCAACTCTGGGATGGTGACCTGGAAGCAAGAAACAACATGTCGTCAAGAAATTGATAATAATTTATAATAATATTAACATAACAAATGATTTATACACACAAAAAAAAACACGCTTATATATACATACTATCCAGTCTCTTCAAAAACTTCTACAATTATTTATTTATTTATTTTTGAAGACTCCCACACTTCCACTTCCTGATTTAACTTTTTAACTATTTCAAAATGACGTCAGCGCAAGAAATAAAATAATAAACAACAGAAATAAAAACCGATTGTATTACGAGATGAGAGAAAGTATTAGCCAGCAATATGGCGATACAAAATTTAAACTTGTTAAGTTTGAAAAAAAAATATATACATTGGAGCGTTAAGTTGAATTCTTATTTCACATGGTTAAAGGCGCCATTTTTTTTTCGTCTCAGCACCTCATCGTCCACTGTTACTGTTCCGATTTCCCGTCCCCAAAAATCCAAACTATATCCCAAATGTTAAATTACATTATCTAAGGGACGAACATTATTTATATTATATCATTAAATAGTCATAATAGTAACTAATATCGAAATATTATTTCTTCTTATTAAATATACAGAAAAATAAATCTGGCAACACATTGATCATTTCACCCATTCAATAAACGCGATTGGTTTAATCTATTAGGTATAAAAAAAATTAATAACCAGAATTTATTATTAACGTTAAATAGTTTAATGAAGTAGGCTTGTCTAGAGCAAAACTAACAGGGAATTACAGAAGTTTGCGGTTAGGAATCACAACTTATGCGGGTATGATTTTTTGGTTTGTCGATTGAGGGGAAACCTAACGGAGTCATCATTAAGAGAATGGTAAAGATGGCGAATCAAGTATTCGCTGCTTTGTCCACGGATCCAGCAGGTCAAGCCTAGAATGCATTCAACTTGTCTAATAATTACATTGTACAGTGTCGTCCACTCAACGAAGCTTCGCCCCCCAACCTCGGTTACAGTAAATCATCTTCGTCGCGTGAGATATCGTTGTAAAAAAAAATGAAGACATTAAAGTTACAAGGTTACATAGGTAGAAATGTAGAAATAAAATGTTCAATTTTTATTATTATTATTTTGCTTTACGCAGAGCAGAGCCTATTATGTTGTAATATGGATACATGATATGGCTCGGTTATGTTACTAACAGACGAGGCTATTTCTTTATTTTTATAAAAGACAAAAAAAAAAATAAAGAAAAGTTTGTTTTTTTATTTGTGTTTATATGTTTGGGTTGGATTAAAATATTGTAAATCCTTAAAAAAAAAAGAAAACTATGATTTGTTTCACTAAATGATTTTTTTGTTTCGTTTATTTATTTTTTTTTTTAATTTGTAGTTAACAGCTTAAGTATCTGTTAATGAGGAGTAATATATCATGATCTATTTCCATCATCACAAGTGTCTTCCGATAGACAAATTAAAAAAATATTTCCTAGGAATGTTTCTGTTTTTTTAACTTTGCCACCACCCCCCCCCCCAATGTGTCTATAAAATAAAGTCATAAAGTCAAATAATGAAAACCAAAAAGTCACACTTATAGAGATTTCATTTGGTGACGACCTACGCCTTGAATGTAAATAAAGACGACAACAAGACACGATGCTTCAGCGTGAATGACTTGCGTCGCACTTGAGTCACGGCACGCGTCGAGGTGTAAATGAGTCAACGCATTTTGACCAAGATGCTACATGCTCTGATACAACACAACGAGTAAACAAACATTAAATCTTATAAAAAAAAAAAGATAAGATCTTTCACAAATGATGAGCGAGCATCGAGTTTTAATATAATCTGTCAACACCGATTAAAAACCAAACGCACATAAGCAAAAAAAATAAATAAATAAATGCGCATATGCACACCGCGCGTATACAAATAAGATGCGACGATTCCAGAAGTTGTCCCCGGTAACGGAATCGCATGAAGTACGCACACACGTGGATGAACCGATGCAAAAATTACATAACAGCAGCGTACTCACCCAGATTTAAGTCGTTCGTCGAAGCCATCATCGGAATCACTTTCGCTAAGACTTCGCTTCATTATGTGTGAGTGAGTGAGAGAGCGCGCTAACTGGCAGTTGAGTGTGTAAAACGCTGTTATTGTTTGTTTTTTTTCCTTTAAGGAAAAAAAAATATATGTATAATTCCAAGGAAGTAGTTTTAACTATTGCACAAATAAAATGTTGGAACGATGTCGTCTGCCGGATGCAAGGTCCTTCCTGAGCCGCGTACACGGTTAGAGTGAGCGCATGGTCAGACGAGCGGTCCAAAATAAAACCTCAGAACGGGCTCACGTTTGACGCCGCCCCACGGCCAACGGTGGCAGTTGATTGGCGCACGGCCGCCGCGTGCGAGGTAACCGTCGATCGATAACGTCGCCTGATTGGCGCTAAGGGGAGACCAGCGCAGATGTTCTTTGTTGATAATAATGGAGAGACTACTCGCGTTGAACTGTTTTAGGAAATTCCCGGTTTTTTTTTCTTTTGTATATAATTCATTCATTAATTTATATGAATGACTTTTACCAAACTATAAAAATAAGTACTTTTAGAATGCAATGTTTTAATATATATATCTATGGAGACTATTTTTTGTCCTTGTAATTTTAATAAATTGATAATAATTTTGTGTTTTCTATGTCAATAACTGTGAGTAAAAAAATACCACGCAAGGGGAAGGGGTGCTCACGGCCCGCAGGTGCCCGTTAGGTGGCGTGCGAGCGTGGGAACATTGTTTCAAGGATTGAGGTGACACGAGCTTGCACGCCGTCTTGACACTGTGTCACTCACAAATAATGGACTGGCAGTAACGGGATGAGCAGGGTGTTGTTTGTATGGGGTGTAGGAGGGGGGGGGGCAGTACGAGGTGACATATTTCGTTTTATTTTTTTAAGTTGTTTTGTCAATAACACAATGATAAAAAAAAATCTGATGAAATTAGTATTCGCTAAACTGCGTTTGAACTTTGTATTGTATTGTATATATACAATATAGAATCTAAGCTATAAACATCTAATCCTTACAGGGACTTCACGCACAGATAAGATGTATGGAGTGTTTATATGAACTTATATGGACGCAAATGATTTTAAAAAGCGGAATAGGAGTACGAGAACGTAAATTTACGCATGATGTGTGTGGCAACAAATATGTACGCAACCTAACAGTATATTGGCCTACCAAACGATATATTTGTGTGCTCTATTGTTAGTTCTGTGCGCACGCTCAATGAGGTGTTTGTGAGCGCACAGCTTAGAGGGAATACTGAACGCGGCCTGATAAGATAGTCAAACGGTCAGTACTTGGCCACAGGGCCGTAGTTTGCTCACGTCCGTGGCTAGCTCATTGTGTTCCACACTGCGTACCCACGCACACTAGTATACGGTCAGAAGGGTCAGTACGGTCAGTATGGTCGGTACGGTCAGTACGGTCAGTATGGTCAGTAAGATAAGTTTACGGAGAAGTGGGTCACTGGCGGCCTTACGTGTTTCGGCAGTGCACGCAGTGCGGCAGTGACGCAGCAAAGATGCGCATATTTAATGATCTCCGTCTCATTTGGTACTGTAGTTTACAGCAAATATTTCTACGACAAAGAGAGCAGTGTTTCCCAAAGTGTGGTACGCTTACCCCATGGGATACGCGTAGAGTTTTGTTGAGGGTACGCGCTACGCCGGACTAAAGACATTGAGTAAACATGCACGGCTACATTGAAAACAATGAAATGATGGGAAACCTTTACCGTAAGAATAATATTTACGTTTTGTTTTCCTTTTTACAAACGGGGTTACACGAGTGTCTGACGTTTGGGAAACACTGACCTAAAGGAATAAAAGTGTGCTTTTTTTATTACATAGGGGCTGGATGCAGAAGAGTTATAAGATATAGCCAGCTATACACACAATTTTTAGAAGGAAACTGTAGTTGTTGCATAAAAAAATTGTCCATTTACCTACACTGATGGACCTGCAACCAAGGGGCGGATACAGATGTGCGCTATTGTTGTTGCAGCATGTGGCCAATTTTTAAAAAAAGTTACTGCTAATTATAAAAAAAAAAACTGAAAATAAATGTGAATCATCTTTTTTCTTTTACTTTAATACAACGCCAATTTTTTTTCTTAATCCAGTTATACCCACAACAATAATACACGTCATGATGGGAAAATACGTTGGATTGTCCATTGGAACTATCGGAACTTTTTTTTCGGGTTCAGGAAAAGTTGACATTTTTACATCATTTTCTAATCTTCCTCCAATTCATTTCAATCAGATCTAACCATTTTTATTCAGCTGTCAATAAGTCCGTTAGTTTTATGACTAGTTTTAAGACCGATGAGAGCGATTTCTTTCAATCGGGTCCGCGCCCAAGGGGGGCCCCGCGTTTGAAAGTAATTTACACTAGGCTCGACAAGTTGACACAATACATTGCTTTATTGTGTTTTTAATGGTATCGACTACTGACATCATCAGTATTATAATAAACTATATATTTACAGTGGGTGTGAAGGATGGCCGAGTGGTGTAGATACTCGACTGTCGACCTGAGATCGATCCTCTATGAAAACTAGGGAGCGACCGATAATCGAATCGGTATCGGTATCGGGCCGATATTGGCACTATCGGTTAATATCGGATCGACCAATTTTTGTAGGGAGCGACCGATAGTCGAACCGATATTAGCACTATGCAGGCCCGTAGCCAGGTCAAAGTAAGCAGGGGGGCACCAATACCCAGCAAGAGGGCACCTTTACTTTTTCTTTACTTTTTCCTCTTTTTCTTCTTTTTTAAGCGGGGGGCACTCCACACCTAGCGGGGGAGGGGGCACGGCCCCTACTGCCCCCCTGGCTACGGGGCTGGCACTATGGGTTAACTATCGGACCGGCCGTTTTTTGGCTGCCGATACATTGTTGTTGTTTTTTTTTCACAACAGAGTTGCAGAAAAAAAATCAGTAAATAACCCAATTCTATAACCAGATCAGACAAGATTTAAAAAAAAAAAAAGGAAAAAAAAAACCCGTACACTGAAATTGTCACGTCTACAAAAACTGCATCAGCGATATGACCTTGAAACAATAGGATTGGCATTTCTTAATTCTAATGTATGACCTTGAATGATACAATTAGTGAACATCTGTGTGTATTTTTTTTTAGGATGGGAAGTTGGGGGGGGGGGGGGTAAACAAGACACGTGTGGGCGAAGTGTTACGAAATATGACAGGGAAGGGGTGAACATGGGTTGACATACGTCATAAGATTGGAAACTACAGCACGATAAAAACACGTGTTTGGCATTGTTGTTGATTAAAAAAAATATATATTGGTATCGGCAAAAATGCTGGAGAAAAATTATCGGTATCGGACTAACGGTAAAAAGGCATATCGGTCGCTCCCTAATGAGAACCATGGGAATTTTTCCTGGTAAAATGTGTTTCAAAGTCATCACACAAATCCACCCAGCTTTAAATGGGTACCTGACTTAAGTTGAGATAGTAAAGGCTGCTGGGCGTTGTGCGCTAACCACACAATCAATTCATATGAAGTTATAGAAACAGATGAATTCTACACATCATCTGCCCCGATGGCCCGCTAGGGCTAAGGGAACTTTACTTACTACTTACTATATATTTACAGCACATAGAAAACAACATGTTTTGTTTGTTACATGTATTCGTTGTTATAGGAATATATATATAATATGTTGCTAAAATCTGTTAGATAGTATGCATTGTTTTTTTTTAAGCGCTCATTTCAGCTGTTTTTCCAGTCTTTATTATAGATTTAAATAATATTCTATCATAAAGTAGATTTTTCAAAGACATTTTTAGGACAATAAAGTCTTAGTCCAAGCAGTGCCTTACCTAGGGATTTGGGGGTCCTGGGGGCTTGGGCTCTTTAAGGGCTCCTGCGTTTTGACATTCGACATCCTAACATGAGATAATATACTTAATATTTAATGTACAAAAAAAATGTTTGGGGACCCCCCCCCTCAACTTTGGCCCGGTGGGACTTTCGAATTCGGACCACCCCCTTCCCTAGTTACGCCTCTGAGTACAAGTATTTTGAAACGGGTGGGAGGAAAGATCGAGCACCGTTCTATTTATAGCAGTGGGGTATCACAGAACATATATTGAAGTAGTGAAAGGGAAGAGCTAAATTCGTTTAGGATTTACTGTCTGTTGTATGGCGTATTTGTTTTAATCACTAGTAATGGGTACCTGACTTTACTTGGGGAAGTAAAGGCGGCTGGGCGTTGTGCTAACCACACAATCCCTTCATATGCCGAGGTTATAGAAACAGATGAATTCTACACTTCATCTCCCCGATCCCGTTCAGACACCACACCTACATATCACAGAACATATGTAGACTTGGCACTAACTAATAAAAACCTTTTTGATGGATAAACCAGGATTTATTTTATTCATATTCAAAAACGTACGAGTTTCTCCCAATACATAATATTATTTGTAATAACTACTTGTGCTTGGTCTCATTCATCGTGCTTTGATATTGTTAACTGAAATATTCCGACTGTAATGACCGTGAAGTTCATATAAGGGTGAGATGAAATCTCTTATATCCTATTAACGGTGTTTTTGTTGTTTTATAATGCCTTTTTTCACCTCCAACATAGCTGATAGTGCACTGACCATGGGGGCATCAAGGAAGATATAGTGGGGACTTTCAGTGGCGTAGCGTGGGCTTTCGTCGCCTGGGGCCGACCGGAAATTTGCCGCCCCTCTATTTAGTTATTCTTTAAAAAAATGGTGATTGCCGCCGCCCCTTTGGATACGCCGCCCGGGGCCATGGCCCCCCTCGGCACCCCACTCGCTACGCCACTGGGGACTTTAGCCATTACCTGAAATATTCATTGATCCACAAGGGAAATCGAACTAGTGACCATCAGGACGACAGTCGAGCGCTTAACCACACGATCATCCGTCGTACTGACTGTGAAGAAACTCAGCCAATAACCCAGATGTAAATGATATTAAAAGAAGTGTGTAACATGAAAGCATCATACGATCCAAGCGTGGCAGTGCGAGCGATGAATCTTTTTTAACACAATTCCGTGTCGATTTCCCGGAAATTCTTACAAACCTAATCTAATTGCAAAAAGCAAGTATCTATATAAATAATAGCGGTGTGGGTTCTGCGTTAAATCGAAAGTAAAGGATTAATACAACAGTATTCCAGTTTAAAATCGTCAAACGTAAAAAATAGTAATAAAAAATCATGAAAAAATAGGATCTATCCGAAACCAAAAAATAACCTAGCCTACCAATCAAACCTAAGGGCAGATAACTCTATGCAAAGGTTTTGCAGGGTACAGCTAGTTACTCAATAGGTTCCATGTTTATCCCACACACAAAGAATCAGATTAGGTTGAGCAAGAAAGATTGCAATGATACTATTAGCAATAACGAAAGACGTCGTACACAATTATTAGCATTTTTTTGTTGTTTTTGGAACCAAACATCCCAGTTGCCATTATTACTTATGGGGAAATGTGTTTTAAAATACGAATGTTTAGAATTATGGGCATTTCTTTGGAGCGTATTATGTCCGTACACTGAGGTATGATTATATACCGGTATTTATTTTAATGACATTTGCATTGACAGAGACTTAAAATCAGTGCTTCTTAAGGGATGAGTTTTCCCACTTTCCAAGGCATTTGCTGAAGGGCCCCCCCCCACACACACACACACACAACACATATATATATATATATATATATATATATATATATATCCACTCTACCATTTACAATATATAATCTTATCAAAGTGTGAAGATGAATTACTTAAATTCATTATTAAAATTGATAAGGATTTTTTTTTTAAAAAGCTATCCCAATTGCCCCATTTTCTAGAGAACCGTCAGAGACAATTACTATCACATTTCATATTTTCGACTTACAAAAATAAATGTGGTTTATCTGAGTTATATAAAAAAAAAATTCTAACTGAATGCAGGCATGCACTCCGTTAACCCAGGCCACTACTACAAACAAAAAAAATGCACTGGAGCGAAAAAATCTTGGTGCACTGCCCTGGGTGACACCGTCACCTGTGGCGCCACTGACATAGAACCATCATTGATTTATTTTATTTTTGTTACTAAAATATAACATTAATGATAACGATAAAAAAAAAACAGTTATAAAAATGTATTTCTCTGACCACCGTATCTCCAAGCTGTTAATGCTATAATATGTTACCACTTTTACGCTTAATTTATGGTAATATGTAAAAAATGTATTGTATTTATATCTTAATGTGTGAATTGTGTATAACGTATAACTATAACATATGCATATGGGGAAACAATCGTTCTCATTAAAACAAGCCAAAAGATTATGTTAAGACTATGTCCGATCGCGCACAAGCGTGCTTTGCTTTCATTTAAACCTAATAATGAGTAGTCTATTCAAGCTGGCAATGTTTCACTAATAAAAAACCAAGCATCTCGAAAACAACGCCACTACAAATGAAACAGAACAGGGTTGGGGGAAAAAAATACGACATTTAATGCCTTGTCCCTCTGCCGCTGGGAGGGACTTAAAGTGTCACGCCAAAGTGCCACGCGACTTGATTTCTCTCGCGCAATGAGAGAGAGGCGAGCTGTAAAAAAAAACAACAACTACTGATCCGTAAGAGACGGGGGTAGAAAAGGTGGTCGGCAATCCCGGCCGGTAAAAAAAATCAATATGTACGAGCGCGCGACGAAGAGACAGCGACAATGAGTATATCTGAAACGAGGCCAGCCGAATGAGCACAAACACATAGAAAGAGCGATCGGGGAAGTCCGGTAACAAACTCGTGTAAAGATAGCTCGGTTAAACGGCATATGTAGTGTCATTACTGTACATTCTGTCAGTTTTTCTTTAAACTTTCTCTTTCACAATAAACGGTATGTCCCGATTAACCGAGGTTTCGATTAAATCATTTTTTTTTATTTAATAAGGGGAACAAAATGGTTATTTAAGGGTGATATGTGTGTGTGTGTGTGTGTGTGTGTGTGTGTGTGTGTATATATATATATATATATATATATATATATATATATATATATATATGTATATATAAGTGTCCAAAATTGTTTTACATTTATATCATTTAAATGATTCAAAACTTACATGTGAACATTAATGTTAACGAAATTGTCAGAAAAGTAATTTGAAATTATCGATTAGTAAAGTACTGTTAAGGTCCAAACACTAGCGTCAACAGCTTTTGTGTCAGTGTGCCCAGACGGTCAGGACGCCAGCAGTTGACAGAAATCTAAAGTTGACACCGGTGCGTCTCACCCCCCCCCCACCCCTCCTTTCAACCCCCCCCTCCCTTGCCCCCGAGGCGATAGCCCTCCTCTCCGTGCATAATTGTGCTCAGACACTGAAAGAAGGCGACTGGCCACGCCAGTGTCACGCTTCGTGTCACCACGGTTACTCACTCCTGCCATGCGCGTGCATGGCTATTTTTAGTCACATTTTTTTTAACGGTGTCTTCTTCGGACGCTTACTCAAGTGACGACACTAACGGGCGTCATTTGAAGACGCTCCTCGATTAATATTCGAAAATACTTTTTTTTTCCCTCCCCGTGGTGGGGAAAGGGTGTGGGGGGGGAGGATCTAGCTTTGTTTTCGTTAATTATATTTATTATTTAGGTTATAAACAGAAAATTTTTTTGTAATATAATTTTGCGATTTTTTTTTGTTTTTTTTTTTTTTGTTTCTTTTTTAAATTGACATAAAATTTGCAGGGCTTGGTTCCAATATTTAGC
Organism: Bulinus truncatus; assembly: GCA_021962125.1. Classification (NCBI taxonomy): domain Eukaryota; kingdom Metazoa; phylum Mollusca; class Gastropoda; family Planorbidae; genus Bulinus; species Bulinus truncatus. The sequence goes on from JAGDYQ010000189.1 coordinate 519,840, forward strand.
TATCAAGGACTAAATAATGGAAACCAGTATAAGTGATGGAGGGCGTAGACTAAGGTATGGCCCATTTACGATCTTTGAGCAATAAGGTATATATTCCTATTTTTACGCCATGGTTTAAAAGTTGTATTAGTAAAACAGTACACGATAAAACAGAAAACATGTTTTTCCGTGTTATAATCAAAAGGGCGTAGCAGCTTTGGGAACCGTCCGTCAATAATGTCCATAGTCCACAATTGAGTACATTTTGTTCAACTAAAACACATATCCCGGTATATAGGTCATGCTTTGGGACAGTTCTTAAGTGCAGAAATTAAACTGAAGGGCCAGGCATGGAACAAATTTATGGTGTATTTTTATGAATTAATACAGATTAAATCTACTTAAATTGAATACGCGGGCCGGATCAAACAGTCCAACGTCCCTTACTTGGCCCACGGGCGGAGGTTTTCCCATGTCACATATAGATGCTGATGTGATATTCTTTAAAACTGTAGTTATGTGAAGCGCCTAATTTTAAAATGGCGGTTGCAGGTCTTTTGACCACGTCAATAAAAGATGCCAACTTTTTTGATAAGTAAATATACTGAAATAATAAAAATCTGAAACAAAAATAAATAAAAAACGTTAATGAAACAAACATTTTTTTATAGCAATAATGTCACAGAAATCACTAATAAGTTCATAGTAAAAAAAAAAACTTTTGTATCATTATTGTATTGCTTACACATGAATATTAAATTATTACTTGAATGTGTACTTTCACACACTGAATGACTATTTATTGTAAATTTATAATCTTCTAATAATATATTAGAAACATAAGCTTTATGAAACACCCTTATTATTGAGGCATCTGTTGCAGCTGGAATATTGCGATTCATTATAGAATTCTCAATATTTCCACTGCCACAACGAATTAGCTAGACATCGGTCGAATACAGAGATTTACAGCTAGACATCGGTCGAGAGTACAGAGATTTACAGCTAGACATCGGTCGAGAGTACAGAGATTTACAGCTAGACATCGGTCGAGTACAGAGATTTACAGCTAGACATCGGTCGAGTACAGAGATTTACAGCTAGACATCGGTCGAGTACTGAGATTTACATCTAGACACCGGACGAGTACAGAGATTTACAGCTAGACATCGGTCGAGAGCAGCGGCGTAGCGTGGGTATCGGCCACCCAGGGCGGAAGACGATTTTGCCGCCCTCTCATTTAGGTATTTCAATTTAATCTATACATTTTTGCCGACCCCCCCCCTAAAAAGTAATAATAAGTGCCGCCCGGTGCGGACCGCACCCACCGCCCCCCCCCCAGGTACGCCACTGGTCGAGAGTACAGAAATTTACAGCTAGACATCGGTCGAGTACAGAGAATTGCAGCTAGACATTGGTCGATTACAAAGATTTACAGATTAGCATAGATGTTGAATAGCGAAAAGGAAGATAAAAAAAAAGAAAGAAAAAAAACTACAAGTTTTTTTTTGCTTGTGGTGGGTGTGAGGGGGGGGATACAGAACTTTTAAAATTGGGAATAGTCCACCCTGAAAAAGAGGACGGTTGGTCGGTCATCCAACCGTAACAACCTTGCCCGTTGTAAACAGATAAAAACGTTATATGAAATAATGGACTGCGGTCAGAGCCGTTCTCGGACAAGCCAACTAGGCAGCCACCAAGGACCCCTTCCTACTTAACTACTAATGAATCCTCCTGTTGGGGGGGGGGAGGGTTAGAATGTACCACTAAAGTTAGAGATTTTAGGGTCCCCCCCCCCGATGTAGTTTTGCCTAGAGCCCCGAAACGTTTCTTTGCCTAGGGCCCCAAAAAATGTTTGAGCCCTATATGACTGATAGACGTGACCGACTGTCGACCTGAGGGCCATTGGCTGGAGCCCCGTTAACGCTCAAGAGAACGTCTGGCGATGATCCACAGCTGACATTGAACGCATTCTGGGCAGCATAATGCAGTGGCGTAGTGGGGGGCGTGCAAAGGGGACATCATGCCCCGGGCGCTACTCACAAAGGGGCGCCAAATGGTTCGCAAAACATATAATATTACATGGTTTTCGAAGGGGGGGGGGCTAAAAAGGTATTGTGCCCCGGGCACGAATTAAGCTCGATATGCCACTGGCATAATGGCTCAAAAATTAAAACTATTGACAATGGACCCCTTATGAGTTAGGGCCTAGGTAGCCCTCTAGCTAACCTAACCGATTTAAGCGCCTCTAGCTGCGATATTGTACTAGCCAAGAGGTTTTCAACCTGTGGTCCGCGGACCCCTGTGGGTCCGTGGGGAGCTTCAAAGGGGTCCGCGGGCAAGTCAAGGAAAGTAGTGATTTTTCTTGTATTAAGTATTGCTTTGTTTGGTTGATTGGTTAGCTTTTAGCTAAACAAAAAAATACTAGCTATGTCAATGTTTCAGGCACAGATAACAATGTGTAGAATTGAAAACTTCGCTGGTATTTCCTTATATTTTCGTCTGAAGTCTGAACTAGACTGCACACTACATGTACTGTGCAGTGAGTTTTTGAGTCATGTCATCTTGGCAATATTTCTTACTTACTGAGCCTAGATCTAAATCTAAGCCTAGATTGGCCTAGAAATAATATTAGACAAACATTTTTTATATCAAATTTCTGGTATACACTTCGCATGTTATTTTAAAATGTAACCCACAAATTGTTTTGGTTGGAAGTAAATTTTTCGTAAATTTTTTAAATGAAAATAGGCCACAGCGATAATTATAATAGGGACTTTTCGCTAACGCATCAATGAAACGGTGCGAAATTCTAGCGATGAACCTGATGCCTATTATGCTGTTCTGTTGTCATGTGGCTTGCTCATGTGAGAAATACTTATTAAAATGTTGGTAAAGAATTCAAAATATTTGATGAGATTTGTTTTATTATAGTCGTCGATTTAATTTTTAAATGTGAGTTTTCGTCATCAGATTGTGACATATTTTACAGATATATACCTTCTTTAACCCTCTCTACAGTCTCCACTCTGAAACATTCTCTCCAATTTTTTTCCCTGTGAGATCTGAGTCAACAGGACTAAACTGTTGATGGTCATTTGTTTATCAAACTTTGTATAAATAAACTGTCCAAGGCTAGTAGCATGGAGAAATTTGTGAAGAGGATAACTGATCAGAACCTGGAAGATTCTGATGATCAAGCAGCCAAAAACGAACGAAAAAGAAAACAGCGCAAGTATAATCCAGAATATATACTATTTGGTTTCACCGCAGTGGGGACCGATGCTGACCAATCTCTTTTTTTTTACATGTTTTGAGCGTAATTTAGGCTAAGCCTAACGTTTATCAGAATTTAAGTAGATTGCATCCGCAAGACATATTCTGTCCCAACCTGAGGTACGAAAAGTTGAGGCCAGGGTACCTTGGGCTATAGAGGTCCGCCGCCCGAGCTTGGAATGTCTGTGCGGTCCGCAACATAAAAAAGGTTGAAAACCTCTGTACTAGCCACACAATTCTTGGTATGCCTTAGATTAGTTAGATTATTTCAAGAGTTTTATCTCAAACTTTTTTTTAACTTTGACATAAATGATGGTACTCTGCTGGTTAACCCTGTCCAATCATAAATGGAACAAACCTGATTAAAACAAGCATTTAAAATGAACTAATGATTATGAACATATTACAAAAGCATAATCGGCACGATGACGATATATGTATATATATATATATATATATATATATATATATATATATATATATATATATATATATAACAGATAACCCCTGCTGGGATTATAGAGTGGGCTCATACATATCTAACAGGTAACCCCTGCCGAGTGGTGCAGATGTTCGACTTTCGACCTGAGTGTCATGGGTTCGATCATCGGCGATAACCAAGGGAACTTTTCCAGGTCCTAGTGAAAGTTGGTTAAAGTCACACAAGTCCACCCAGCTTCATTGAACCATCGGTTATCGTGGAGATGAAATAATGGCACTACAAAAACAAGTCCCGTAGTGGTTTATATGACCTAAAAGATAAACATCTCATTTCTAAAGGAACTTCACAGATCTCTCAGTGGGGGTGGGGGGGGGGGAGAGGGGGGTGGTCATTGACCACGAAGCCATGGCGTTGACTAAGTGGCATACTTGAAGCAGGGGAAAGGCAGGGGGCGAACTAATCCGGATGTCACTTTAAACCAAAAAGGATACAAATTTTTATAGTTATAATACAATTCTTTTTTTTTTTTTAACTTTAAGACTGTGATAAAGAAAGTCATTTCGAACTTCCTTACAAAATATTCAAGCAAAACGCAGCAGCTACTGGCCGTTTAGTGATGTATTCTTACACGTGCAATCAACACTTCAAACACACAGATACAATAACACTAAGGGGCCGTTCATATATTATATAACTCCGAAGGGGAAGGGGGGATGGATGCAAATTTGTTATTTTTTATTATTTTGGGGGAGTTTTCTAAGGTTACATAATGTTATATGAGGGGGGGGGGCCGAAAAATTGGCATTTTTGCGTTATATAATATGTGAACGGCCCTTAAATGGCTAATGAAAATAATTGCCTTAATTCATCAGGTATTATTGCAGGGCCGCCGTTACGAAGGGCGCAGCCCATACAAACGTCACGGATCCTTGCCCTTGTTGGGTGCGTCTTTCGGGTAAAATAAGTTACATAAGATAAACTAGGATTCGTGAGTTTGTTTGATCAGACGGGCCCAGATGGTAGAGATTTTAGGGGGCCCCAAAGTGTCTGGCGACAGACCTTTTTACTAATATGTTTTCATTATTTTGAAAGAAAATCATTTTCAGTAATTAACCTAAATCTTTTTTTTTCAGTTTTAAATGTCATTGAAGTAATGCCCGGATGAAAATTAAATGAAAACAAAAAAAAAAAAAGATTAAATAAAAATGGCTTCGATTTGTTCCATTTGACTTCGTGACTTTTAACCAGTTCGGCACTTGGACGATTGATCTGGGAACAACAAATACGCACGCGCGACAACCATTGGGAACAGGGCGGGAAAAGACGTCTGTATGTTAGAGAAGGGAGCAAATCAAAAGTGTACAAAACTAACAGAAACTTGAGAAGTAAAAAGAAAAGGAGAAGGGGGGAGGGGCCAGCACCGTGGGATTCCTTAAAGACAGTTTTTCTCGCCCTCTTGTTTTCATCATTTCTTAACTGGAATTTTTTTTATTTTTCGGACATGCTTTCGATGTGCCAATTAGGCTCTTAGTTATTGATAAAAAATAACATTTAAAAAAAAAAAATCTTCTATTTCAAATATGGTTCGCATTTTTTAGAGCATTTTCGAAAAAAAATGCTCTATTGTCCCCGTTTTGTCTGTCTGTCTGTCTGTCTGTCTGTCATCACCCTAGATCTCAACAACCATAAGTCCTAGACCCATGATGTATATATCATTTTGTAGGTCATGGCCTGCCATGTGTGCAGCAAAAGTTCATTTCGCGATCTGACCTCTGAGGGCCGTAAAAGGGGGCTTATAAAGTACCGTTTTTTACTATATAAGCTATATTAATAAAGGAGCGCCCTATATCTCAGCAACTATAAGTCCTAGACTCATGATGTATATATCATTTTGTAGGTCTTGGCCTGCCAAGTGTACATCAAAAGTTCATTTCGCGATAGGACCTCTGAGGGCCGGGCTTCAGGGCTCCCAAGGGGCTTATATATTATATATACACCTTGAACGTTCAATAACCCATTCATTTGGTGCGAAATACTGCAGCACGTAGTTTCACCAAGATTTATTAAGAAACTCATCAAATGAAATAGTAAGCTTGTGTTCTGAGTTTAATTGAAAGTATCAGAGCTATGCAAAAATTGACGGAGTTTTCGGACGATTAAATGACTATAATTTCGAATGTTTTCAATTATGAGTCCTATTTCAGTAACCACAAACCACTTGTAGTTAGATTTAAGAGACAATAATTTTTTTTCAAATATAAAGAAACGTCTTTACAATTTTTTTTTTACAGATATATGCATTACACAATTGAATTTATAAACATTTCCAAAATTTACAAATATTTACTGAAAGCTAACAAACGTACTGATACATAACACGAAAATGCGCTAACACGTCCTGTGTCCAGAATGGAACAGGCTTAATTGCTTGTTTTTTATATCTATTTATTCTTTTTGACTTTTTATTTAACTTTTTATTAAATAATCGGACGCTTTTTTATTTGTGCTTTTGTGTTGGGGTGGGAATGGATGGTGAGATCAGTGCAGAATGCAAATGATTGGAGGAGGGATCGCAATGAAGAAAACTGCCCCCCCCCAACCCCCCCCCCCTTTACCAATGTTCCTTTTTAAAAAAAAAAAAAAAACGTTAATTGTACTATTAATTTATGGTTAACAAGGAGAAGCAGCGATAGTCCTCGAAACCCCCTTAACTTGACTGCTATATGACGTTGTTTGACTAGTGTACAATCAAATGAACAGGTTGATCCGAACAATTGGGAGGTTTGAACTATCCAATCTGAGAGCATACGGAGGCTGTTAAATTTACAATCGTTTGGGGGGAAATGGGAAGGCAGGCAGGGAGGTGGAGGGGGGGGGAGGATTTCACGGTGAATACTTTGGGTACGGCTGCAGTTGCACATCTTTCTTCTGCACAGGTGTCCTATTAATAGACGGATTTCAATTGACGGAGAAACAAATAATATTAAAAAAAGAAGGATGAAAGGGGAGGGGGGGGGGGGACAGGGAAAGGATAGACAGAGAACGCAACCATTTTTTCAGTGCAGACGACTTTAAATCTTTTTTTTTTTTTAAATTGCCTTTTGACTTAGAAATGGGGAAAAATCTGTCACTTCATTTAAAGAAAAAATTAAAAGACATACATTAATTTTATCGTTTCTATTAATGCTTTTTGATGCAGTAGTTCTCAAACGGTATGCTTTTTAAATTAGTCTGTTGTTGTTTTCTTGCGTAATTTTATTCTGCACATTTTTTTTCCGTTTTTATTTACCAATTTGACATACAAAGTTTGCTTTCAATTGCTTCGAATAAAATTTTTTTTTTTTCAAAATCCAAAAGTTTAAATTAAATGGACGTCATTTTCTTTAGATGAGAACCTTCGTTGACTTTTTTTTATTGCCTGTTAGAGAAATTAATTTTGTTTTCTGTGAGTGAAAGTGTATGAGTTTTTTTTTCTTTTTTCTTTTTCATGACTTTCGCTTTCAACAGCTTTGCGTAATCCCATCTGTTAAATTTTTCATGTCAGAAATATGGAGATAAGATTTCCATGAAGGGCGTGCAATAATTATTGTTTAAAAAAAAAACGTTGATAAAGGGCAATGAATAAAGTAAATGTAAATCTTTTCTGGCCAGAAACAAAAGTTTCTCTATTCAATGAGTACATTAAAAACTAAAACAAGTATTTCTTTAATTAGTGATGTAATGTTATTTCTAAAAGTAATTTGAAAATATTTATCAAACAATTTTGTGTATCATCATATAATTTTTTTATGGCTTTTGATTCAACATTTCGTTTTAATATTTAGTTTCAATAGTCTTAAGTCTTAATAAACTGTATGTGTATACAATAGAACACGAAAAACAGACAGACTGACTGACTGACTGATAGATAGATAGATAGATAGATAGATAGATAGATAGATAGATAGATAGATAGATAGATAGATAGATAGATAGATAGATAGATAGATAGATAGATAGATAGATAGATAGATAGATAGATAGATAGATAGATAGATAGATAGATAGATAGATAGATAGATAGATAGATAGATAGATAGATAGATAGATAGATAGATAGATAGATAGATAGATAGATAGATAGATAGATAGATAGATTCAGCACATGATCAGCTGATAATAACATTAAAACCTAAAATAAATCAAATTTTGTTTGCCCAATTATCGCATTATGGAGTGCTTTTTTTCTGGCGGAACGCACCATTTCTCCGTATTTAAAAATTTTTACTGTTTAGTGCACTATATTTTTAGTGGGTGTGTTTTTTTTTAAAGAAAAAGTACACTAGTGATGGGTAACATGGAATCGTGGACACACTTTCGTATCTTTTGGGGTGCAGTCGCGAAAAACGTTGAGAAACGCTGGAATAGATTGACATCAGTTTGATGCATTCACCAGTGAGTGACCTGAAGTAACTCAGAGGCTGAAATCAATCCACTGACAACATTTAATGCCTTCCCCCCCACCCCACCCCCAGACGCGGGGGGGGGGGGCAGTTCATTGAACAAACTCGAAGCAACCTCACAGTAACATGACCACTAATCCTGAAAGTCCAATCTGTTAATGACCCAAAGAATTTGCATAAGACCAGCAGCTAATCGTGGCGATAATTAACATGGCACTGGGCCTGGTCACGTTTGCGGCACAATTTCTTCTTGGGAATCGACTACCCGAATTCGGTTTAAAAAACAAAAAAAGAAATTAATATCCCCGATTACTAATTTAGTATGATATATCTATAGAAAATAATCGAAGTGAATAAAATAAATTAAAACAGCTCCATTCCAAGCGATTAAGTGTTGTTTTTTTTTATGGAATCAAGTACTATTGACGGTATCGACTATTTCATTTTTTAAGATAACTTCTCTAAAAACATAAATAAGGCTTAATGTTGTTTTGTCTACCAAGCAGAAAATAGCCCAGTAATTAGCATTGGGCATTTTATGCAGACTAACCGTCAGAAATCTCGGGCCCCTGGGCAGGGCTGTCACGCTCCCCCCCCCCCGTGCTGATAATAATATTTTCAAAAGTTGATTGGCCAACTCAGTCCGGGCTCCTAAAACTCGCCGGGCCCCTGGGCATTTTGCCTCCTGAACCCCCCCCCCACCTCGGCGGTACTGATTTTATGACTTAATTTATCTTGATTATCCTGATTATCCTGATTATCCTGATACGCTTAGTTCCCATGCTTCTATGTTGCTCCAAGAGACAGATCCACCGATTCTCTACAAATTCGATATATCTAATGAATTTGTACTCGATTACCTTTAGAAAAAATCGATACTGCTACTAATTTCTGGGGGGGGGGGGGGAATCCCGATAAATTAATTCACCGCTACCGTCGGACGTCATAGCAGGGTGATTCCCTTGTCTTTATCTTCCGTTCTTGTGCAAACAAAAACAGCGATACAAGACAAAAATACAAGAGTTGAGGGCCTTTTTTGATGAATTTCTCTTCCGCTAAAAATCGCGATAAATATTTGCGGGATTAATGTTTTTGGATTGGAGGATTAACGCGATTAAATGGGGATTAGCCTTTAGAAAAAAAAATTGCTAAAATTTTAAAACCAATTTCTGATTATATTATTGTAGACGAAAAGTAATTTTTGAAAAATACGAAAGTTGATTGACAGACGAATTGTTTAAGAAATTGAAAGGGGTCAGAATGACAAACCACAAAATAAACTTGAACTATAATATATAATAATACTATCTGCACCCTGCAAAACCTTTGCATAGAGTTATATCCCCTTAGGCTTGATCGGTAGGCTAGGTTATTTTTTGGTTTCGGGCAGATCCGATTTTTTCATGATTGCATTTTAAACTGGAATACTGTTGTATTAATTCTTTACTTTCGATTTAACGCAGAAGCCAAATTGCTATTATTTTATTAGATTTGTGTTTTGTTTTGTATATGGAATATATTATGGCGGATTAAAGAGGGGCTTAATGTGGTGTTTAAAAGTTTAAATTTTAAGTCTTGAAGAACCAATCAGAATAATACTACACTGACCACAATGAGTTACGCCTGTCAGAATTAAATAAAACATTCTGTGAGAATTGTTTTCTGAAAGTGTACAATCCTAAAGACGCCAAGTAATGATTGTCTGAAACTGAACATTCCTAAAGACACAGAGTCTTCGACTGGATATTCTTAGAGACACAGTGCTATTATTGACAGAAACTGGACACTACTAAAGACACAAAGTTTTGGTCGTAAGAAAATGAATATTACTTAAGACACAAAGTTATGGTTGTAAGAAACTGGACACTACTAAAGACACAAAGTTATGGTTGTAAGAAACTGGACACTACTAAAGACACAAAGTTATGACTTTGAAAAACTGGATACTACTAGTGTTGAAAAACTAGTGGATACTACTACAGCGAGCTTTGATTGTCAGACACTGGACTTACAGCCTTAATTACCAAAGTAGTAACACAAAAAAGTAAAAGTCGTTTGTCAAATGTTTGCTAATGTTTGTTTTTCCTTTGTCATAATTCATCAAGTTTGACGCACAGAGTCCTTCAGCCAACACACCCCCCCCCCCTCAAAAACAATCAATCCCCCCTACCCCCCCCCCGTCATTGTCATATCCTCCACTTAACTAATAGCGATGATCACAAATTCCTCTCCCCCCTCGTCGCCAGTCCTCCCTCCCCCCCTCCCCTGCGTCCTTGTTGTTCTCATCTTCAGAGGTCCAGCTTAGGGGCTGTCGGCTACTCTGGGAAAATACTTGGACTGTCCTCTCCCAGGGACTTTTTTTTTTTTTAGTTTAGGGAAAGGAAGGAGGAGGAGAGGGGATGTCTTGTTTACGTTGTTATTTCTGTCGAATGATTGGAGAGGGAAGGGAGGAGCAAGGATATTCAGAATTTATCCCACCACTAATCAACCAAAACTTTACACCCACACTTCACGAGAGGGGCGGGGGGGGGAGGGAGACACATCCACTAATAATACGGCGACACAAGCAAAAGAAGACAGACACGCAGAATCGCAATGAAACACACACACACACACACACATACACTCACACACACACACACAGACACACAAACTCACGTGCAAAAGACGTTGGGGACCGCGGGGGGGGGGGGGGGATTCAAGAATTTACATCCACCGTCAGCAACTTTGATCATCATCAACTTCTTAGAGTTGAGTGTGTGCGTGGGTCTGTGTGTGTGTATGCGTGTGTATGTGTGTCTGTTTGTGTGTGTCTTTGTCTGTCTGACTGTTTGTTTTTGTCTGTGTGTCTGTCTGTGTATGTGAGTGTGTCTGTTTATGTGTGTGTCTGTGTGTGTCTGTCTGTTTGTGTGTGTGTATTTGTCTCTGTGTTTGTCTCTCTTTCAGTTTGTGTATGTCTGTCTGTGTATGTGAGACTCTGTATCTCTGTGTGTGTCTGTGTTTGTGTCTGTGTATGTGACTCTGTGTGTCTGTCTGTTTCTCTCTCTGTGTGTCTGTCTGTTTTTGTGTCTTCGTGTGTATGTGTGTGTCTGTCTGTCTGTTTGTGTGTGTCCTTGTGTGTCTGTGTGTGTCTGTTTGTGTGTGTCTGTGAATGTGTGTGTGTCTCAAACTGCTTTAACTCAACCCGTTGCATTCGTGTCGACGTTGTGACGCATTACTTGAGCCACCAGGGCTTACGTGGGTAAAGAGGGGAGCGGAGAAAGAGAGAGAGAGAGAGAGAGAGAGAGAGAGAGAGAGAAAGGTAGGGTGCATACCACAAGAAGTATCGTGATTTAACAGAATGACAGATGAGTAAAGAGAAATAATAATGAAATGGGACGAGAAAACAGAAACAGAGCCGATCTTTTTAAAAGGTCAAACTAGGCGATCGGATATGCCTCCCGGACCCACATTTCCCATAAGCCCTGTTCTCTACAAACTCCTATCAAATTTAACCCTTTAAGGGCCCCCAACGTTTAGTTTCCTCTATGACTCCAGGGCCTCTAAATATCTATAAATCTCTGCTCAAGGCAAGACAAGATCTGAGAGCGTTTCTAACAGCATGAGTAAAAGAGATAAGGTTAACAGCATGAGTAAAAGAGATAAGCTCACTTTAAAGAGGAAGTAAGTCATTCTCATTGAGAAAAATAAAACCAGAGATTTACCAAGTTGAAGATTTTTTTTCGTGTTCTTTTTATTTTTGTTACTTTATTTAAATACCACTGGATATAGTGGTAATATAGTGCTAACCAAGTTTGGTGTGTTTGTATTTGTGAAGTCCCTGCAATGATACGTTGAAATCTCTTAGATCCTATAAATCACTAATGGGACGATGTTTGCAGTGCCCTGCTTTCACCCCCCATTATAGTCGATAACCATAGATGCACCACGGAAGATATAACGGAGACTTAAACCATGACCTTAAAATATCCTTTGGTCCACACCGCAGATCGAACCCGGGACCCTCAGCCCGAACGCTTTACCGCATGACCACCCTAAACTAAATTGTGTAGATGTCGCTGCTTTTCTGTTATAAAAAAGTCGGGGGGGGGGGAGGGGGGGTTGCAAAGGCTTTCAGGGCTGTTTCGGTTGTGTAAGGAGTCCGTCTTGGAAGACTTTGTTTTGTTTTTTTCAGTATATGTGTTTCGTTTTTTGATGGTTCCGGCTTTCCAGAAATGATATTATCTAGTTAATACGTCCTTGACCCAGACAACAAGGGACATAAACACACTTTGCAGTGTCACTTTGACACGAGTGGAAAAAATACGTATATTGACACACACCAAGAGAGAGAGACACACACACACACACAAACACAAGCCGCAAGTCACGTGTCAGTTCAGTAATTATTCATCAATGGCTGACATTTACATTCGATGCAGCAATGTGCAAACAACAATGACAGAAAACCAATAAGGCGGCACACACAGACACAGACATGCGCAAATGTTATAGTGCATCTTAGAATAAGAAAGCAGTGTCATATCATATGTGTTTTAAGTTAATCCCCTTAAATAATTTGTTAAGATGTGACTCATGGTTGGCCAGCCGTAAGATCGATGTGTATCCGCATCCCGGAAGTGATAAATTATACAGTAAAACATCATTTACATAACAAGATTAAGTAACGATGTAGTAAGGAAAAAAAAACAAAATCTGTTTCAATGGGAGCCACATTGTGAAACCACTGAAATGGCCATATGTCAAGAAAAAATATTTGAAAAAAAAAACTGTTTCAATGGGAGGCCACGTTAAACTCACAAAAGAGAAACATGTGGCTCTATGTGCCACAATTAAAAAAGTTGAAATGGCCCTTCGCCAAGGATAAAATAAAAGAAAAAAACAAGCTACGATGTTCAAAATCAATGTCTTTCCAAGGGCCAAGCCAGTATTCTTGTGTGGCCTTCGCTGCCAAATCTTACCCCTTCCATGTAATTTCTGTCTTCTTTTTAATATGGCTGCCAATTAGTCGATTTAGAAAAATCTTGCGATTACATTTTGTTAACCCAACACCTACATGCGTTAATTTTGACATAAATCCAGATATTTCAAAGTTGCGAAAAAAAAAATCCAGAAGGAAAGGTCAATAAATAACCCAATTTTAATAACAGAAATCGACCAAAAAAAAAATCAAAACAACCCAGAAAAAAAACACAAAAAAAACAGGAACTGTCGCGTTTGTATGAAATCACTGCTTGATGACCTGGAAACAATAGCGTTGCCATTTCTTAATTCTATTTCCGGATATGGAACCTCGCGTTTGGCTACCTCTGGAATATAATGGCAGACAATCTTGTTTGAATACAAAAAAAAATGCATTAATTAATGTGTGTCAATAAAACTAGGTATAATTTCGATTAAAAAAAAATAATCCTACAGTAGCTCTGCCTATCATATATGAAAATTCAACTGTTCTAGAATCCAGTAGGTTTATCAGTAATCAAAAACTCCGACTGCCGCAGTGGCAAAGGACTAACCGCTAGATCAGCAGTGGGCGAGTGCTCTGCAAGCGATGACTGTGTGCATCAGGGCCGGCCTTTTGCCGATTTGACCGATTTCTCCAAATAGTGCCCTGCGCCTGGCAGGGGGCCCCGCAATTTACATTTATATTAATATTAATCTTTTTTTTTGTTTTGTAAAAAAAAATTAGAAGAGGGGGGCCATTAAATTGAGCCCCCCCCCCCACCCGCAATTTGTAAAGCCGGCTTTGGTGTGCATGTATAGGTTATATCAATGGAACTCGCCAATGTCAAGGATATATATCCAGCAGAAAATCTCGTCGAATGGTTAGCAATGACGAGAGACGGCGGCATTGTTTCCCTCCAGTTTTCCGAAGGCTTTGTGCTCGAGAAAAGACTTGGGCTGTGCGTCGTGACTTTGGATGGAAATTTAAAAATCGCGCACACATCCTAGCGGTATATAAGCTAGCCGAAACGAAATACGGCGGTACCTCGAGATACAGATTTAATCGTTCCGTAACGTTGCTCTATGTGTTCGTATCTCAAAGTAATTTTCCCAACTAAAATTAATAGATATGGCATCAGGGGCGGATCTAGACAACTTTGACTGGGGGGGGGGGGGCAAAACTTTGACGGGGTTTGGGGGGGGGGGGCAAAACTGCTTTCATTGTTGAAAATTGGTCTTGGAACAAAAAATATTTCGATAAGTTAATGATGTATTACCTAAACATGCGGTAACTGGGGGGAGGGGGAGGCATGGCCCCCTCGGCCCCCCCCCTTAATCCGCCCCTATATGGCATTAATCCGTTCTAGCCCCCAAAATACCACCCCAGTTGTTTTTTACGTGTTTTTAAATAAGAAAAATGTATTTAGAAATGATAAATATTGTATAAAAACATAACAAAAGAGAATGTAAGGAAACAGTTTTTTTTTAAATGTATTTACTTGGAAATCTGCCAACTTGATCTTACGAAAGATATTGGCGGTGGTGTAGGGTGGAGGAGATAGGCACAGGAGATTAGAAATTATTTTACCGCCCTTAGCTGGTGTTATAGCCTTTATCGACTCGTTCTGTTTAAGCACAGTGCATATAGTTCAGGTACTACGCCCGTACTGCCTCGCCGATTCAGTCACTCGCACACACCTTGCTCATGTTTTTTCTATGATCTCCCACTAATTCTGAGCACTGACCTTTACCACTCTCAAAACGCGAGCACGACCTATTAAAGATACTTAGACAGTGAGGCAAACAAGCACAGTTAGCGCACTGATTGAGGCGCGGGAAAATGCGAGACACACGAGGTGCAGTCCGCTGACCCGCTCGTATCTCAAATTTTTCTCGTATTTCAAAGCAAAACAACGCTCGCTATACGGCTCGTATCTAAAAAAAAAAATCTCGTATGTTAGGACACTCGTATGTCGAGGTACCACTGTATTTGTATACTTTATGTTGTAATGTATGTGTCCCTGCTCTTGAAACACTTTATGCGGTATATATATGCCAACTAAACGAAACATCAGAATACTATATTTTGTAATGTGTTTATCCTGTGCGCTGTATTCGCGCACACTGGATAGAGGTAAGCCGAGTCAAAAAGAGACAAAGCAAGGCGGAATAAAAACACCGTGATTTTTGGAGGAAAAAAATGTTTTTTTTTTTAAAGTTCAGCTCCACATAGAAAAAGAGACAGTAAAGATGGGGGTGTGGGGTACTGGCTAAGTTTTCTATGAAGCTGGACACGCAAACGCGAGTACGTAAGACCGAAACCAACCAGTAGCATCCCTTCGGCATACTGAGGCCGCGTCTTTGGGAGCGGTTGACAAATTCTGACAATGTCATTGTTTGCGATCAGCTAACACTAACAGCGATTGTCTGCACTAGTGGCGAGTATCTCGACTAATATCGAGTATCATCTGCACTAACAGCGAGTATCATCTGCACTAACAGCGAGTATCTACACTAACAGCGAGTATAATCTGCACTAACAGCGAGTATCATCTGTACTAACAGCGAGTATCTGAAGTAATAGCGAGTATCATCTGCACTAACAGCGAGTATCATCTGCACTAACCGCGAGTATCTGCACTAGCAGCTGCACTAGCAGCGAGTATCTGAATTAACAGCGAGTATCTGCACTAACAGCAAGTATCATCTGCACTAACAGCGAAATTCATCTCTACTAACAGCGATTATCTGAACTAATAGCGAGTATCATCTGCACTAACAGCGAGTACCTGCCCTAACAGCGAGTATCATCTGCACTAACAGCGAGTACCTGCACTAACAGCGAGTATCATCTGCACTAACAGCGAGTATCATCTGCACTAACAGCGAGTATCATCTGCACTAACAGCGAGTACCTACATTAACAGCGAGTATCATCTGCACTAACAGCGAGTACCTGCACTAACAGCGAGTATCATCTGCACTAACAGTGAGTATCATCTGCACTAACAGCAAGTATCTGCAGGCACTAACAACCAGGTTGGGACTTGGGCTTAGGCGAGGAAAAACATCATAAAAAGCCTATACCAAAAAAGTTTCGATCACTGCTAAAGCCGATAAGGAAACATCCCGGCTTGCCTGCGGGAATGGACGGGAGGTCAGAGATCAAGTGAAAAGATCGTTATGGGAAGGCCGCAGAGATAGACTAGTATCGATGAAATTCGATTCCTTCAATATCGCAACATTGATCAAACTTTCATCTCGTCGACCACCGAGCCTTACCCCGGGAGGAGATCGAGTTCGTGTTTTAAACATGACGAGAGTAAATACATTAACACGATAAAAAACAACTATTAATAATAATAAAAGAGCCACACACACACACACTGACAAAATCTGGTCATGGCAGTAAATGAAATATGAACATTTTGCAGCGCATATTGCCGATTTGGCTCTTCTGAGAATGACAGATTTGTAATGTATTATGCTGAGGAAGGATCGAATTTGCTGATTGGAAGATACGTCGTTGTTTTGTTATTTTCCCTCCTCAATGATAAATTATCCGGTTCATGTGTTTCGGGATAACTGGATGGCGGTGACTAACCCGGTAGAATTTGGAGGTTATTTCTTGTTCGTCATTTGATGGACCTTTCCAGAGTTTCGTCTGGGATACGTAGATCGGTTAATTGATTTCCGGTTCACGTGAACAATGCACGAGGGCAGTTTTGTGTGGCACCGGAGGAAGTGAAAAGTGCATTGTTCTCCGCAAGTGCAGCTCGCATAACCACGTCAACAACAAGCCAATATTTCAACTTACGTTCGTTGTAATTCAAAAAAAAAATTGTCTAATTATTTTTATTATAGTAATTATTATTATTATTATTATTTTTAATGGAACTCATCAAAGTAATGGAAAGGCCACAATCGCTGCGAAGAGCACAAAGTGAATTGCTATTTATAGATGAGTTATTTTGTTTTAAAATGTCGCCCAACCGAAATTTGACCTCAAAAATTTGTTTTGTATTTTGTTTTTGTTCCTCTTGCTCTACCTTTGTGCTCCGATTTTAGCAGATGCGGGGCCGTGTGCAATATCGTGTGCCGGACACGTGGACACAACTGGAAACGGAGACAGAAAAAAATCATTATCTTCCTCTATTTTTTTTTTGGAGCCACTTGTACTAGCTCCGGAGCTGTTTGTTAAAATTCTCTTTTACCCGGATGATTAATTGATACGTATCCTTTTATGGTAACCAATATTTGCGTATTCGCCCGGAAAGAGAATCGACCAGACTCGAACCCAAGAGGTCACGTGCATTTTTTTTCCCGCCCGCTTTGGCTCGCCACGTGACCGACACGCGCGGGAAGACGGAAGCTTATCCCATTAAAACACATAGCAAGGGGGAGTTAATTTTCAATCTGGAGTCTCTGGGTATGACTCCTCTTAATGTTATTTTCACGGTGTCCTTTATAAATGAGTATGGAAGTAATAAAGATAATTATATCGTTTGAAAAACGATGAATAGGTATTTTCCCATTTTTTTAAAATTATATTAGGCTAATTGTATTTAGCAGCTAATTGATTTTAAAAAATTCATATTATAAGTTTTTAAAAAAAATTGTTTTCAAAAAGAATATCAACTTTATTTTACTTTTTTTTTCTTACAGTAAATAAATTTGTTGTTTTGTCAAAATAATATTTGAAAAAAAAATTTTGCCATTATTTGGTGATTTAGATCGTAGTGTTTGTCTAACTAACCATTTAAAAAAAAACAGTGAAGGGAAAAATGCTCTGATAAACAAGGAGGGTATGGGTGGGGGGGTCCAATCCTAGGTTATTATGAGGAGTGCGGTGGGGTTCTAATGTGATACAACTGGCTTGGTCCGTTTAGCGGTCGATAAGGAGAGAGAAAAACAGTATATGTACCCTGGCGTATAGAACTATAAATCTGTCAATTGACATAAGCTTCATGAAATCTGCATTCTATCTTTTTTTTTGTCCTTCCTTTTTTCTTTCTGTCCAGGGCCGTCTACACGTAAGGCCATCCCTGGCACTTGTATGGAGGCTCCACGAGCACAGGTGCCCCTAAACGCAAAGGCCATCCCGGGCACTTGTACGGAGGCTCCACGAGCACAGGTGCCCCTAAACGTAAATGCCATCCCGGACACTTGTACGGAGGCTCCACGAGCACAGGTGCCCCTAAACGTAAAGGCCATCCCGGGCACTTGTACGGAGGCTCCAAGAGCACAGGTGCCCCTTTCAAATCGATCAAAAGCAGTTCATTATTTTAATATGATTTTGTATTGGCCCCATCATATTGTTTTGCTTAGGGGCCCAAAATGCCGTCTTCTTTCCGATGCCTTCTTTGGAGCGTTTACAATACTTCGTGTCTCCATTAGAGACAAAATAAAAATCCCAGATTCCTTAAAAACAACCCAGACTTCACGAGTCCCGACAAACTTCCTTTGTGCTGAACACCTCTTAGTCAGCCTTCCCTTTCCCGAACAATGTCCTAAACTATAGGACAAAAAAAAAAGGAATAACCTTGACCTTGCTGTGAGGACTCATTGTTCTATTCACTTCTCTCATTCTGAACCAGAGCAGGTGTTCCCCAAAAAAAAAAAATCAACCATAACGGGAAGAGATTGAAGCAGACGATATTCTCGAGCCTCCCCACGTGCAGCTCTGGAGCGGGCACTAATTGTCAGAGGGGCTCGCTTGGCCTCAAAGAAGCATCACGCCGGACACACTCCCGGCACGCGCCAGGCGCTATACCCTCGTATCTCTTTCCCACGCGGGGCGGACGGAAGTCTTAAGTATGGACCCGGCCTCGGTGTTCGTCTGCTGCTAAAATTAGTTTAGCAAGTTGCGCTAATTTTTTTGTTGTTTTTTTTTTTTTTGGGGTTCATTGTATATATACACACGTTTACCTCCTAGAACTCCCATCCCAGCCTAACATTGAACTGTAGGTGCGACAGATTGTGTTGATTTTAAAATATAGCCTAAATCTACATGTTATGTCCATAACGAACCTTGAAAAGGAGTAAAAAATTTGGAAGGATTCGTGTCATTTGGGTTGTTTTATACTTAGGACTGTGTTTTTTTTTTTTGTAATCATTATTCTTTAGATTTTTTTTTCAATTAGCATACGTTCCCGGATATAATGTCCCATGTGATGGGACTGAACGTAGGTTGCAAACAAGTCCTAATGACGTGATATTTACATGTGTCATTTGGGTTGTTTTATACTTATGGCTGGGTTGTTTTGTTTTTTTTTGTAATCATTATTCTTTAGATATTTCTTTTTTTCAATTAGCATATGTTCCCGGATATAATGTCCCGTGTGAGGGGGAACTGAACGTAGGCTGCAAACAAGTCCTAGTGACGTGATATTTACATGTGTATGTTGTATTTTGAAACAAAGACATCGTCTCACAACCTGTTGCAGTCTGTTGACTGGACACGTGTCCGATGGTAGGTCAGGGCTGGCCAAACTTCAAGTAACAGAAGACACCAAGACAAGCTTTTGTAATATGGTACAGCGAAGAACAAGCTGTTGATAAAGTGCACCGAAACGGGTTGGGTATTTTTTTTGTATTACAGCGGCTGGTGTGTATGTAGGGTGGCCCAGAAGTTGAAAGCTGAGACAGTGCGGCGTCTATCGCTGGTTTAAATCTCAGCGCATTTTGGTAATTTGTTATTAATCTTTGGATCTTTTTTTAAACTTTGCCTTTTTTCAAATTTTACATATAAACCTCTGGTCATAACTATGGATTCCTTGTTGGAAAATATCAATGTCAATTGAATCCTCAAGTTTTACACATTTCTATAGCATTATAAAAGGTTAGATCTATGTTTTGAAATCGGAATAAGGAATCGTATCGGAATTAGAAGAAAAGAGAAATCTCGGGAATGGTATTGTAGTCGAAAATTGCATTGAGATCGATGAACAATTTTCTGTTTCGTCCCATCACACGCTTAAATAAAAAAAATATTTAAACCATTTTTCAATCTGTTTAGACCTGGCACTTTATTTTTGAAATTTTGTAACACAGTGTCAGGGTGACCCATTGCAAATTTCGTTGTACAATGTCATGGGCAACCGAGTTTAGACTGGTGTGTGAAGTCCCTGTAAGGATGAGATGAAAACTCTCAGATCCTACAAACCACTAATAATACGGTTTTTATCATGCCCTTCTTTCATCCCACCATAGCCGATAGTGCAATGGCCATGGAGGCACCACGGGAGATATGGGGGGGGGGTGACTTAAGCCATGACATGGACATTTTTCATTGGTCCTCACCGGAGATCGAACCAAGTACCTTCAAGTCGATAATCGAGCGCTTTACCGCTCGACCACCCGTACATTGGTGTGTGAAGTCCCTGTAAGGATGAGATGAAATCTCTAAGATCCTATAAACCACTAATGGGACGTTTTTTTTTTGTTTTTTTTTTGGTGCCCTTCTTTCATCCCCACCATAGCCGATGGTGCAATGGCGATGGAGGCACCAAGGGAGATAGAGCGGGGACATTAGCCATGACCTGAAACATTTTCTTGGTCCTCACCGGAGCTCGAACCAGGTACCTTCAGGTCGACAGTTGAGCGCTTTACCGCACGACCATCCGTCCCCCATCTCCCCGTACATTGGTAGAGCTGTCTAATCTAAGAGTGCCCAACCTCCAACCCCAACCCACTGACAACCGCAATGAGTTTTCTACTGTAGTCAAAGCGGACGCCTGGCAGATTTAAATCATGTATATGAAGAATTAAAACATTTCACTGCCGACGTTTACATCTTCTATGCCTAAGGTTTTGCATCCCTGGTCTGATCAATTGGGCTCGACCGGGCACTTGCCCTGCGGGGGGGGGGGGGCGTGTAATACGTATAGCTAAATGGCTATGCAAATAACTTAGGGACCTTACCTCAAAATGTATGAGGAGATCCACCTAAAACATAACTCGCAATGTCCTGGTGGGGGGGGGTGCCGCTGTTTCGCTCCTCTTACAACGACGCTAGTGTGGTGGGAGTGGTGAAAAGAGGCTTTGAGACAAAAATACTGTTTATATTATTTTGTTTTTGTGTGGCTGTCATAATGTCCCTTAAAAAAAAAAAGTAGTTTGCCCGAGGGCCCGTATTACTGTCATGACGGTCCTGCATGTGTGCGTGATGATGAACTGCAGTAAAAGTAAAGTTTCCTCAGCCCAAACGCGCCATCGGGGCAAATGAAGTGTAGATACATCTGTTTTTCTATAACCTCGGCATACGAAGGGATTGTGCGGTTAGCACAACGCCCAGCCACCTTTACTTCCCCAACTCAAAGTCAGGTCACCCGTTTAAAGCTGGGTGAACTTGTGAGCCGACTTTGAAACAGAATTCACCTGGAAAAATTTCCATGGTTCTCACAAAAGGATAGAACCCAAGACTCTCAGGTCGACAGTCGAGTATCTACACCATCCGTCCCACAATGAACTACAGTCGATACATTGAAAAAGGCCGTGAATTAGTAAACTAGGTCACTGGTTTAAATCCAACCGTTTTTGCTTAACACCACAACCTGAACAGAGTAAGACATATTGATGTCATCATAATGAACGCATTCCTTTAGGCTTCCCTGTCTCTCTCTCTCTCCCCTCCCTTCTCCCCCCCCCCCCCAGCTTATTTTCCTCCTTCCCATAAAGCCAGTGTAGCCATCAACGAGATGACATTATAACGAGTAAACGGTGGTGTTAGCCATGAAATGGTGGAATTGATAGTTCACATATAACGAATGGGGACTGGATGGAGTGTGGGGGGGGGGGTCTGATTTTGTTGTAATAGTCCGTTTTATAGGGTGGGGTGTGGGTGTAGCTGTTGTCAGTTATAAACGCAAATAAAAAGACATAAAAATTAATTTAAAATTCATACATTTTCTTATCAGAAGGTAGAGAGGAATGACGCCTCTTTTATATAATTAGGAAAGGGGTGCGGGGGGGGGGGTCTATCCTAGATGTATATTTCAGGTCATGGTTAAAGTCTCCACTATATCTCCCGTTGTGCCTCCACGGTCATTGCACTATTGACTATGGTGGCGATAAAAGAAGAGCACCACAAAAGCGTCCGATTAGTGGTTTATAGGATCTAAGAGATTTCATCTCCTCCGTACAGGGACAGAAGAGTTCCTCCTAACCAGGAAAGATTGTCCAGCCAGGGTCAATCCGGTTTCTGATTTCGTGACTTGTGGCGGTCATTGTGCGAAAGTGGAAGTTAGATTAGTTCAAGTGTGAATCAAAAGTCTTTCAAATGTTATTCTTGATTTAAAAGCTGAACCAGTTCAATGAGGACAGAAGAAAAAAAACTGGTAAGTTTATATAATTATAATTTTAAGTAATTAAAATTTGTCCGAGGTTTTGGTTTTTGACGTTTGTCTACATTCGACGTGTTGTTAAGTATTAGAGCTACACAGAGTATTTGCGCTCAGTGACCTGGTGGGTCATAACAAACAGCCAATGTTGCCAGATGTGCGGTTTTCTCGCCAGTTTGGACGGTGGAAATTTTTAACCAGTGATGTAGTTGGCGGATTCTAGCTGCTTTCATGGTTTAAAAGTTCAAAATTAAGAGTATAAACGAATTAGCTTTTACATTTTACATTTTCAACCGCAATGAACTTTTGTATGCATCGAAAAAATGCATGAATAACTTTTTTTTATGTATTGATCAATTTTTAGTTATTTATTTATTGTAATGCAATTTTCTGTTTAACTCAAAAGGCCAATGACGAACGCTAATCGAGTCGTCCTAAAGCAACCAGTCCTTAGTTTTCAATGCTCGACGTTCGGTGATTTTGAGAAGATTTGACAATATTTTTGTGATTTTTTTTTTCTTCTGTGTCCAACGATTTAAATGTGATTTGTTTATCGTGCAAAACGAAGAACTCACCAAACGGGCAAGCCTTGTATTTGTACATGGAGTTTAGATCAACTGGTCAGCGTCCATATGTACTAACTTTAAATGTAAACAAAATTGAAATATCCATGTTTTACCTCTAACGTTTTTTGTTTCTTTTTAATTTTTGTGGCTTGAGGCCAAACCCAAATGGGCAGGTTGCCCTAAACGTCTAAAAAGAACAATGAGTTTGTAGCCATAACTAAACAAAAAAAAAAATTGTTCATTATATAAACTGCTTTTTTGTTCTACACAATAAGGCGATCCCTGCCCATCTTTCGAATTCTGACTCCCTCTTTTTTTAGCCCTTCCCTCACACAATACTAATTTTGTTTTGTTTTGTTTTTTTTGTTTGTGTTTTTTTTTTTATTTTGTTGCTCTTCATTATATAGCCCTCTTTTTTTTTAAAGAGTAGTTTTACCCCCTTAAAGTCTACGCCCAAACTTTAAAGCAATGCCGCCATATTGGTCACGTGACCGACGTACGTCCTTTTATGTAAGGTTGTCAATTATCGCCCTTGCTCGCGTTTCTTTTTTTTTTCGATCTAATGGGGGTGAAAGCTTGGTTGTTGAAACAAAGAGAGTTTGCGTCATTTACGTCTGGAGATAACAGGCAAAACAGAAGTAGAGATGGTGGGCACTGATGATGGGGTGGTGGGGGGGGGGGGAACAACGTCTTCAGACTAGTCATCGAATAAGCGGCGTAAATGTGAGCTCAGTTTCCAAAATATCGTAATAAAATAAAAAAATACCTTTTAAAAATCCAAGCTATGCATTATTTGTTGTTTTTTTTCCTTTGGAAGACAAAGTTGACGCTAATTTAAGATGCATGTATGTCTATTTGCCCCTGTTGTCAAAACTGTGTTTATTTGATACAATCTGTCCTGTGGGTTCTCTGTATGTCTTGTGTAATTACGGGAATAGTTCCTTTTTTTGCGTCTCTTGTTTGTGTGGATATCATTAGACGTCACAAGCATTCGGCCCTTCAATAGAGGTCGGAAACTCTTCTGCACATGTCGCGAGTGTAATTACGTATATTGTTTCGCTCGTTTACTTCTAAGTTTCGGTAATTAGCCCAACACTCCCCGTTCTTTCCTTTTGCATAAATTAGAAAAAAAAAGAGGTATACAAGGACTGTCTTTTACAAAAAAAATTTTTAGGGGAGGGGGGAGAAATATTTTTGTTTCTGAGAAAAATCTTAGAATTTTGGCCTGCTCCCCTTCACAACAATGCTTTTGACATTTATGTGCCAATGTGGCATTCAAAAACAGACGCACGTGACAACTTCACTTCGACACGCTCCGCCCATCTGCCTTGATTGGTTAGAATCCACAGGGAGGTGTCCTTGATATTGTTAGGACCTCTGTTTCTATTCCATTATGATTTTTTTTTTTCCTCTTTTAATACAAAATGTAAATTTTAAATTGAGAACACTAAAAAAAAAATGAACAGTTTTTTTTTTTATCTTTGCTCGAATCGAAGTCTCCATTCAGTTTGTCAAACGTTTTGAAAATTAGGAATAAATAAATACGAAACAATTAGTTTACCTGAACGGAATCAGAAAGAGAAGAAGGCAAAAAAAAATCTGATGAGTGATGACGCACATTGCAGTTTCCGAAGGGTAAGAGTTAATCTGGTGCATCCTCAATTCTCAACAACGACAGTCGAATCAAATAAATAGTTTAATTTTCCTCAGTCGTTATACACATCAGCAAACATGAAGAATTCAATGAATTCGTGGCTTTTATTTTATTTCCAAGACAAAGATGGATGGAGTTTATTTGTTTGTGTTTTTTTTTTATATTTTTTTCCATATTATATATTTAAATACTCTGTGTTATGTGACATGTATAGAATTTTTTTTTTTTAGTTTTTGTGCTTTATCGTAGAAATGCATTCAACTGCTTCTTAACTTCTAAACAAAACAAAATAAATTATAATAATCATTGTTGCTGGTGGTTTCTTCATTCAGACTCGGCAGACGTGGCGTATTTATCATTGATGTAACAGAACAGGGCTTAAACGTCGACCAAATGCAAATGAAAGATTGTCGAGAGTATGGATCAAGTCAGGCTCCGCTTCCTTTAAATGACTGTAATTACGTCATCGATACTTCCCTGCACACTGGAGGGCCAATACTAAATTTAATTATTAGTTTCTGTAGAAGACATTTTTATCTCTTTTGTTGTATACACATATTTTATTTTAGTGTGTCATATGATTGGTTGCATTGTTAATTCGCTAGTGCTGGTGGTTTTAATCATTAGAAATCCATCGATGAAACTAGGTACTCATATCAATTTTGCGGTTTCTATTCATAATTTTAAAAAAAAAGGTAATAGAAAGTTCAAAAGAATAAAAGAACGGAGTATTTGTATTCGTCATAAATGACCAGATCCAGTTAATGTATAGTATGTATGCGTGTGTGTGTGTGTGTGTGTGTGTGTGTGTGTGTGTGTGTTTGCTTGCTTAAATCTCTGTTTTTTTTTTTTTTGGGAGGCGATTTTTCTCTTTATTCCATTTTAGGCTGCAAACACTTCATTTTATTTCTGTGTGTGATGGTATGACTTTGAGAAGAAGCATTTTAAAATTTGACAGAATGCGCTATTCGGTTATTGTTATTTGTTTGTTTGTTTGTTTGTTTTAACTCGTACTTGCGATCCCAAGCTAAAGAATGTTTGTTCCCCCAGAGAGTTGTCCTTAGAGATCAAGATTAAACTTTTTAACACCAAGACTAATCAGTCCTGCTGTATGGAGCGGAAACGTGGAAGATGTCTAAGACCACAAATACAGAAAGTGCAAACCTTTACCAGCAGCTGCCTCTGAAGAATCCTCCAAATTCGCTGTCCAGACACCACCAGCAATGTCAGCCCTTTGGAAAAGACCTGCCAACTCTCAGCTGAAGAAGAGATCAGAAAGATACGATGAGGCTGGATAGGACACATCCTACGCAAACCAGCAGCCAGTGTCACAAAAATTTCACAAGGCAGGCACTGAGGTGAAACCCCCGAGGTAAATGGAGGAGAGGCCACGAGAAACACCTGGGTCGAGACCTGGAAGCTGACACCTTAAAGATGGGACACACCTAGAAGATGGAGAAGATGTCAAAGGACAGATGACTCTGGAGATCTGTTGTTGGTGGCCCATACCCTGCCATGGGTGAAGGGCAACGATGATGATGATGATGATGATGACGATGCATTCCCAATTTTATTTGTCGATTCCAGATACGGAGATGGATCGAATCAACTCGTATACCAATGGGAGTCTATTTAGTATTATAATTTATAAATAGGTATTGTTACAGTATTCCACACTTTAAACAACTGGGTCAATGAATAACAACACGATAAATAAAGACGAGAAAGATAGTGGCTGAACCAATAATATCCAGCCTGGCCGTTATATTGAAAGTAGTTAGTGTTTTTTTTTTTTTTAACTTTCTAATGCAATGGCCTAAAATTTTGCTTTTAATATTCACAGCTGCCATAACTCTCCCGAGTTCAAAGCGGTGTGCATTACGTGACATTTTCGGGTCCATAGAGACATCTGTAAAATAGCCACATGAATTCATTTTAAAGGGTTCGGGGATGTGAAGAGAGCTGGACTTTGTACGACGGATTGTAGAGCGGTGGTAGTTGCAACACTGTTGACTTGAGTATACCGGGTTCGATCTCCGGTGGTAAGATAACCAATGGATTTTTGTATGTCATGGTGACAGTTACCTCCCGTGGCGCTAATATGATATTGGCACTATCGAGTATGGTGGGGGATGAAAGGAAGGTGCTGCAAAAACGTTCCGGTTAATTGCTTAAATAATCTTAGAGATAAACATCTCATCCGTAAAGGGACTTTACCAGTCCCACAATGCCCCACTCCGCCTTGAACTTTGACCCGTTGGTCGCCGTGAGCTCTGGGGAATATTTAAAGCAAGGTTAATAGATTTTAAAATTGCTGACTTGGAACTAGTTTTTTTTTTAAGTGAGCAGGCTCAGGAGTATCGAGCATTGTGAACTTTTTTCATGACTTCTTCACACAGACAGTCGCAACACTTTAGACTTATGAAAAGTTGTTCAGTAGGTTCGTGTAGCCACGTACCATGCTGTGCAGTTCTCATTTCAAAACAAGTATGCCCTACATATTGGACAATGCCGCGTACCATACTGTGCAGTTCTCATTTCAAAACAAGTAGGCCCTACATATTGGACAATGCCACGTACGATATTGTTAATGTTATCATTTCAAAACAAGTATGCCCTACATATTGGACAATGGCGCGTACCATACTGTGCAGTTCTCATTTCAAAACAAGTAGGCCCTACATATTGGACAATGCCGCGTACCATACTGTGCAGTTCTCATTTCAAAACAAGTAGGCCCTACATATTGGACAATGTCACGTACGAATCTGGGCAGTTCTCATTTCAAAACAAGTAGGCCCTACATATTGGACAATGCTGCGTACCATACTGTGAAGTTCTCATTTCAAAACAAGTAGGCCCTACATATTGGACAATGCCGCGTACCATACTGTGCAGTTCTCATTTCAAAACAAGTAGGCCCTACATATTGGACAATGCCGCGTACCATACTGTGCAGTTCTCATTTCAAAACAAGTAGGCCCTACATATTGGACAATGCCGCGTACCATACTGTGCAGTTCTCATTTCAAAACAAGTAGGCCCTACATATTGGACAATGCCGCGTACCATACTGTGCAGTTCTCACCTCTGGGTCCCTTACCACGAATCGGGTTAAGAAAGAAGATCCGAGAGACACCTCTCATAGAATCATAGATTCTTCTAAAACTAGGTACGTTGATTTTATTAAAGAAATTGAAACTACAACAGTTTATGGTATTAAATTAACAACAATGGGACCGAATAATTTATTTAGACTATCCCCCCTCCCCCCCCCCACCCGACTGGAAATGGCGCCCTTGTCGTGCAACATGGGGCTAACGTTGTCGGCATTAAGTGCTAATTTCTGCAGAATGAAATACACGCCCCGGGAAAGGGGGGGGGGACGGGAGGGGCTTAATTAGGAGAAAGTGAATACAAAAAGAAATGTCTTCTAGCAACTGACTTTACGAGCCGGAAAGCGAGGTGAGATATGGGCTGGTAACTCCGAATTTCATTATCGGCCGGTAAGCAGATTAGAGTGAGCTCCCTTACAGCAGGGTGACTCCGTATGGCGACAAAGCTTGCGTACCCTTGAGGGGGTTTCCTCTCACGGGATCACCTCCTCACTTCCCACAATCATTTGGTATTTGAAAGCGGGTGAGTGGTTGGGAAAAAGGGAGGGGAGGGGGCACATTAGAAAAAAAAACAGAATTGAAATATTTGTATTAATAATTTATTTTTTTTTTTTTAAAGTCAACATTATACATCACTTAAGAAAATGCTTTACATGTCATGGAGTCTTTTGTAGTATTCAAATCCGTAGTTCTAAAAATAAGCGAACCTTTAGAATAAGATATTGTTAGTCCCATCCAAGGCCGTACCTAAAAATCAAATTTTATTATAAAATATACTTCTTTATCATTGTGTTCCAATTTTTTCTTATATAAAACTCTCCGCACAGCCCCCTCCCCCAAACAAATTCCTGGGTACGGCCTTGCTCCCATCCCATCTTATCTGAAATGCAGAGTTTAGATAACAATGAACACATTTTCTGGCATTACGATATGCAGAATATTTTATAACGTTAGGAAGTTGTCGTTAGCTAAATGTTATAGTTATAATTGGCACATACTTTTTTATATATATTTTTTTTCCCAATGGTATCCCATTTTTCATGATATTCTTTCAAAAGAAAATATTGTTTACAAAAGTATGTTTGTCGAGAGGTACAACTTTTGATTTCTGAAATAACTGAAGTATTGAGTTAAGCGAAAAGAAATGTGTGTGTGCGTGTGATCAATTTTTGAACAATTTTGATGACGTAGAACGCAAAGATTCCCTGAAGAAGTAAAAAAAGGAAGCTGATTTTTTTCAAACATTTTAACTTGTTTTTTTCACATAAAACTTGACATAGGTTTTTACAAGATATATATATATATATATATATATATATATATATATATATATATATATAGAGAGAGAGAGAGAGAGAGAGAGAGAGAGAGAGATGGATAGATTAGAAAGATTAGATAGACAGACAGACAGACAGACAGACAGGCAGACAGGCAGGCAGGCAGGCAGGCAGACAGACAGACAGACAGACAGACAGATAGATAGATAGATAGATAGATAGATAGATAGATAGATAGATAGATAGATAGATAGATAGATAGATAGATAGATAGATAGATAGATAGATAGATAGATAGATAGATAGATAGATAGATAGATAGATAGATAGATAGATAGATAGATAGATAGATAGATAGATAGATAGATAGATAGATAGATAGATAGATAGATAGATAGATAGATAGATAGATAGATAGATAGATAGATAGATAGATAGATAGATAGATAGATAGATAGATAGATAGATAGATAGATAGATAGATAGATAGATAGATAGATAGATAGATGGATAGATAGATCACCGAGTGGCCGACTAGACCGCGCTTTTAAAGACACAAGATTAACAT
The DNA here is from genome assembly GCA_021962125.1 of Bulinus truncatus. Lineage (NCBI taxonomy): Eukaryota > Metazoa > Mollusca > Gastropoda > Planorbidae > Bulinus > Bulinus truncatus. Next base: position 549,445 of record JAGDYQ010000189.1, read on the forward strand.
TCACAAATGATGTCCAGTCTGTGTCCATGTGCAAAAGGTCGGCTAGGGTCACGGGTGGAGGTGGAAATATGAGTGACCATCACAAAGAGCCCCCCTACTGTTCATTAGCTCGTCAGTCTTGTATGCTGGTTATTGCGTCAAACTGACCAGTCGGGAACCCAACCGGGCGTAATTTGCCCTCGGGGGTCCGAGCAGAGTCCACTGTCTCGCTACACAAAGGAATTGAAGACATTCTAGGCGGTCAGTTCTTGCTAGAGTAGGGGAGGGAGAAAAAGGAGGGGGGAGTGGGGTATTAATCGGGAATTTCTTGTCAACACAGTTGTCATAATCAAGAGAAATGAGTTGGAGAGTATTTGGGTGTCGGATGGTAGAGGGGGGTGGGGGGGGGGAGAGAGTAAGGGGATTTGGGGTGAATTCTTGCGCAGAATTGACCAGAATGGTTGGGAAAATTAGTACACCAGTAAAGGCGATTGTAATTAGATGATGAGGGTTCGAAGCAGAGCAAAGCAAGGCGAGAAAAGCCTCTTGCTGAAAAAGATAAAGTGGTTGTCTTCTTATTTCAATTTATTTCACACATTCCAAGATTATTTTTTTTTACATAACGTAATTTTTTTTTAAATGAATAAATTTGAATGAAAAGAAAATACTTTTTTTTCTTGCACTTCGGAAGTACCAGAATTCCCAGAATTATGGTTATATAATTAAATGTATATTATTCACATGGACGGTGATGCAATGCTCATCTATTTAGAATTAATTGTTTTTTATTATTTTATCAAATTTATCTATGTTCACAGCCGGAATAAAAAGCTAAATATATTGGAGTACATAACTGTGTGGTTGATTGTGTTACCCACATGTGTGTGTGTGTTGGGGTCGAGCTGGGGGGGGGGGGTCATTGAAATGAGGTCAGAGTCTGGACATTTCTAGACTTAGTGAGTTGTACTCATAGAAATTATGATCTGCTATTTGATCTGATGTAGCTATTTGTAGAATGTTCGAGCTCTGATGAAAGCAGATATATAAGCTGCAGTTTGCATACATAGAGAGTAATAAAATAGTCATAGTAGTGTGATGTTAATAGAGTGAGCTCGATATTAGTTTAACGAAAACACTGATACTTTACATCTGTACTATTGGATTATTATGTGGATGTAATTTGTATTCTTAGATATTGGATTACCGGATTGGAAATTTCTTTTAGGAAGTGGCTACGGTTTCAAGGAACGGGATTCCGTGTTATTTTTTTTCGGGGGTCCAGCTATAGATGCGCATGTGCGGCAGACGGACTGCTTATTATTGCATATTTTTTTTTGTTTTCGGGGCTAGGGTTAGGAATAGGGTTAGGGTTAGGAATATGGTTAGGTTTAGGGGGTTAGGGATAGGGTTAGGAGCAATATCTATAGCCGGACCCCGAAAAAAAAAATTCGGAGTCCGGCTATCGCGCATGCGCACATCTACAGCCGTAAAAAAAAAAATTAAGTCCGTCTATAGCGCTAGAGCGCATCTGTAGTTGGACCCCGGAAAAAAAATAATACGGAGTCCCGTTCCTTGGAACCGTAGCCACAGCGTTTCTTTTATCATGATTTCATATTGTGCCATGTTATAAAATATTCTATGAACTATGAAGTGCAGTAGT